>JANHGN010007141.1:6784-28117 GCA_024605025.1 Megaceryle maxima | reverse complement strand
AATGGAAGGAGCCAATCTCTTTTCTGTAGTGCCCAGTAATAGGACAAGGAATAATGGGTATAAACTTGAGCATAGAACTTTTCACCTCAACATGAGGAGAAACTTCTTTACTGTGGGGGTGACAGAGCCCTGGAACAGGCTGCCCAGAGAGGTTGTGGATAGTCTTCTTCTCTGGAGACTTTCAGAACCTGCCTGGATGCATTCCTGTGTGTCATGCCCTAGGTGATACTGCTTTGGCAGGGTGGTTGGACTTGATGATCTCTAGAAGTCCCTTCCAACCTCTAACATTCTATGATCCTCTGATCCTAGCTGTGTGGCTACCCAAGGGTCAGCTGACTGCAGGCTTACTCAGGATGCCCTGTGCTGTGCCAGATTATGCTGTGACACTATACTCTAGAAGGGTTGACAATAAGCTGCCTTATCAAGAGATAGGGACATATTAAAAAAAAAAAAAAATTAGTTAAGATGAAATTTGTTGATTTAGATGAGTTAGTTTTTGCACTACAGAATCTCAAAGCTGGATGTGATGTTTCTGGCTTTTTAAAAAACTGAAACTGAATTTCTGAGGATGCCCCATCTCACCTGTCATTGATGGGTACTACAGCTGGTCAAAAAGTCATCTAATATTTTCTGTTACTGAATTGTGAAATATATCTACTTATCATTCCACACAAGCTGTTCTACTGAAAAATTTTAATAAAGTCAGGTTTTTCAAATATTAATACTAGGCAGTAGAATATAAATGGTCATGGTCATTGAAGGAAAAGGGGAAGAACAAGCAGTTTATTTTGAATAAGAAACAGTGGATATATACAAAGATTCATTTTTCTGTTTTGCGGGGGGTTTTTTGTGCAGTTGAATAAAATTTTTTATTTTCTATCTGCTGATGTAAGTTGGCCTCCATCATGTTTTTTTAAAGCTTTCTTTTGGTAAAAGTTAATTATACTGCAAAAGATAGGGATAGATCCACAAAGATTTTAGGTGCCATTTAAATGTATCAAAGATATAGGCAGTATGGATATATAAAATAATATGTAATAGTTAGTAAAACTTTTTCTTCCAAGAAAAATTTGTCTGCTGTGTTGAATTCAAGGTGTGACATAATGACCAGACACAATAGATAAATAAAGAAAAAGAACCTATGGAAAATATTTCTAATCCTCCAGAGAAGGACATTAATAATTTTGAACATATTTTGTTAATAATCATAGAAATAGGATTACTGACAAAGAACCTCCATGCTCTTATAATATAGCATATAAAAACATTTTTTAAATGTCATGCCCTATTTTACATAATCCAACAACATGGAATATTCCTACATTTTCCATGGAATTGATAAACCCCACTACATTTCACCAAGCCCCTATAAGAGTTTTCTGGTTTTTTTTTTGGAGAGCAAAACTTCTTTTTATACTTATGCTTCTCAGCTCAGAACTATGTCCTGACTAAGCATGGCACATGTGAAGTCATTTTTTACATAAGTCTGGAGTATGCTCATCTTGTTCTGTGACTTCCAAGGATTGGCTCACTTCTTCATGCAAATTGGTATGGATATACATGAAATCTTTTTAAATCTTCTCATTCCCCCATTTTTGGCTCATAACTCATAAAAACTATCAATTACCAATACTATAATTATGATAAAATGTCTAGTCCTGACTGTTTCTTCACATTCTTGTCTTGTACCACTCTGCAGAGATATTTTTTTGTTAGTATTAATGTCAGTTTACCTGAATACAAGACAGTATTGCAGCTGCAGAGTCTCTTCTTGATTTAGAAAATAACTACAGAAGAAGGCAATAAACAAAGAATGTTATGAAAAACAGACATGTAGCTAGAACAGATTATCACATTTAGGACAGGATTTGTGGGCTTCTACTTTTCTTCTGTATACAGAAGGTAAATGGGAAAACAGTAATATGAACACCACTAATACCATCTGTCACTTAATTCAATGAGAAAAAAACCCCTATCACATCATGAAGATGAGGCCTGCTGCTGTACCTTTCTTAATTTTCTGGGCACAACTTTGTCCAGTCCAACCTCACATCATTTTCCTATTTCTCACTTCTGTCCATTTTTATTGAGACATTTTGCTTTCATCTTCCTCCATCTTTTACTTAAATGGGTAATTGTGGTCATTATCTCCACATCCTCCGTGTCCTTCGTGATCTATGCTGTGCACCATGACTGAAGTGCCCCCACAATCACAGTTGCCTATGTCTTCATCCCTACTCTGTCTATACAAAGGGTATTATACTCTGAGGTGAGTTCAGTTACTTAGTTAAGAACTTAACCCAGAACATCTCATATCCTAATCTTTTTACCCAAATATTTTATGCGTTGCTATGTACCATGAGATGTACTAAAGTCTAAGTCAATTATATATACTGCTTTGTTATTGTCAGGTCTCATTGTAATTCTCCTGTAAAAATTAATCAAATTAGCGATGCATTATCATCTTATTAATCATATCTGACAGGATAGTAATCCCTTCCCTTTGCACTTGAGCAAATTGTCTTTGGACTTTATAAAACCATGATAAAAAATAAAATTCAAAGTTGTTCTTACCATCACCCTAGAATCTTTTTGTTTACTTGACAGTAAAATAGGTGTGTAGAGCTATTCATATCTCCGAAGTAAGACCTCAGTTATTGAAATACGGCATTTTAGCAATGGAGTAGCTAATGTCTATGCCATCTGTAAAAGTATCTCAATGCTTTAAATGGAAACAATTTTTTTTCTTTATCTTAACACTTTTCCATTTTGAAATAATCAAAAGTGGTATAATTACTCCCAATGATTTTTCAGTTTTAAACTATGATGAGTTGTTCCATTAATTCTTCTGCCCTTTGGGAAAGAAACAAAAGTACCTGTTGAGCTTTCCTAATAAGAATAATAACAGAGAAGTTATTTTAAGACACTGTAGATCCTCACAGTGTAAAACGGATCGTATAGAAGTTCTACAAAAATTATATTTTTCTTAAAAAAAAAAAACCTCAAAACCAAATGATATGTTGTCTGTATGTTGTGTAAACTTGTATCCTTGTACTACAGTATTGTCACTGCTAGTGATAGGCCATAGGCATTGTACAGAATTTACAAGGCCTCGTGACTGAGTCATATCAGATTTGTTCTGTCTTTGATCTGCCTGCAGCTTTGTTTTACTTGGTGTACGTGTGATACTAATTTCTTTGCTTGACCAGGTATCTATGGCTAATTTGTTTTTATTTTGTTTATCTTCAGGTGCTACAACAATAGTTTTAAATCTGTAATAAGAATTTATTCTCTACTTGATAGTTGCAACTCTTAACACAGTCACAGAATCACAAAATCACAGACTTACAGAAAGGCAGGGGTTGAAAGGGAGATCATATAGTCTATCCCTCCTGTTAAAGCAAGTTCACACAGAGCAGGTTGCTGAGGACCACATCCAGGCTGTAACAAAACTTTTTCATGAACGAAAATATTTTGCTGTGGGATCTATATCCTGTCTGCATGGCAGCTCAGGTAACTGGCCTGAAAGTTCAGAGTGACTGGAAGGACCCATATATCTGTTTCAGGCTGTGTAGCCACAAGTATATGTGGAGACAATACCAGCAATTTGAATGATGTTTGCTAATATCACAAAGCCAGGAGTTTATATTCCTCTTCTAAAGCCATAAGCCTGATGGATTCTGTAGCTGTTAATCAACCCAGAATAAGGTACATCATCTTTCCAGGGAAGATAGCAGGTCTGTAGATAGCCTCTTTGGGAAGAATGTTATCTAAGGCAGCTGCCACATTAGTATGCACAGCAACCAAAGACGTTCATCTAACATTCTCTCTTTTTGGCTATCTGTAAGGGTTTTGAAAAAGACAAAACTGATGACCTATTGAGCTTGTGTTTGCATGCCACCACTGAACAGAAAATGAGGTTGAATAATTACAAACAGGATAAGTATTTCAGCAAACAGGAGATTAAGAGAAGTTCTAGTAAAAGTCCCTCATAGAAGATGAACAAACATTAAGTGGAAATACTTGCTTCTTATAGCCTTATTTATAATTGAGAGACAGAAGTCTCTTGTAATGCTAGCTGAGGAAATATAAAAAGTCTTTATACTTTCTAGTATACAAATCAAATATCCTAAGAACGCAGCAATTCTTCCCCGTTAAGATGTGTGTCTGTGCTTGCATTTGGGAGGGTACAATTCTTTTGCAGTTTTCTAAGGAGGAAATAGGATAGTCTTTTGTCAGATAAGCAAGCAGAAACAGAATTTTGACTGACTATTCCACATTGAATTCTGGCTATGTAACAATGGATACAAATTTAAAACAGGATTTTCCAATATCCAATAACAAAAGTTTTAAATAAAAATAATTTCTTTCCCCAGTCCTCAACTTTTAACTGTACATGACTTGTAAGCATATTATGATTTGTAATCTAGTTTTAATACTGTAATTATTTACTGGTTTTTTTCAACATCTATTTTCACTATGTGTAGAATCAATGACAGTACAGATTTGTTGGCGCATCTGGCCAAAAACTCTGGCTCCATGAATATACTTTATAAGGAAAAGCAAAGAAACAAAAAGAAAGACAAAACTGACAAATGTAGGAACTTGTGAAATCATAGGTATTAATGAAGAGCATGTAAATTAACTCCTTTTAAAAAGAGTGAAAATTGAATGCTAGAATTTGTGTTTATTATTCCAAGTATAAATTTATCCACCACTTCACCAACAAACCTCTTCTCACCTTTTTCCAGTAAGTTACATATTCTCTAGCTCTGCTTCCTAACCTGCACTACTCTTTGTGACCCCTGTCTTTCACTCAAAAAGCACAATCAGTACCTCATGTTCACATCAGTTATTAAAAATCTTAGAACTATCTCTATTCTTCCACCAACCCATGAAGTGAACTGTTGTTTTGGCTATTTTTTTCCTAGTAGGGTCCATATTGTTTTATATTAATTCTCAGTGAAAGACTGCTATTATACTGATTTGATGCAAATTTAGGATATCTAAGTAACCTTCCTCAATATAATAATGCAAGATAGTAAAATGTTACTGTCATTATTATTTGTTATTACTAATTTTTTAATCACCATCAGCTATTTGGAGATATCTGGTAGGAGCAGTGCTATTACAGGTTCTGAAATCACTTAAGTAAATATATTTACAGGATATGTTTGTCATTCAGATTGACACAACTGAACTTTTTTTCTCAACCAGAAAGGAAAATACCAGCTCCATACTAAAAATTCTTTATCTATATGAATGAATCAAAAATAAAAAGTCCCACTAAGAGTCTTCTGTGTTTAAAAGCAAAATGTCATTCTTTGTGGGCTGAAATTAATGTCTGTCACTTTCAGTGATGCCCATGTGAGACAGACCATGTGAATAAACCATTCACAGAGAATTAAGATTAAAATCTTGCTCAGATCTCTGGACCATTCTCTCTTTCAGATGATAACTTTAATTACTTGTCAGGCTGGATAGGAAACACTTTAAAAAATAATGCATTTTGACAATATTATGAATGGTTGTATGCTGTTGGTATTTTGCCAAATTAATATTACAGGAAGGCTGAAGGCAAAAATGCATACCAGGATTAGGGGAGGAAGGGATCTGTCAAGACAGACATAAATGCCTTATGGATTGTTCCTAGATAGTTTCTTGACTGTTATATATACTGAGACTATACAATAACTGTCTTTCAGGACACTAAGCTGTAAGGTTATTATTTGCTGTTTTAAAGCATATATTCATAACCACCATTTCTATTATTTTTCTCTGATACTATTAGATATTAAATTGATGATGCTTCTCCAGCTCACAAAATAATGTTGCAATACTCTCTTGAGAAAGAAAAAGCCATGTCCATTCCAAATGTGCCAGACATTCCAATTACTTTATAGCTGGGAAAGAAAACAATACAACACACAGGTTCATGAAGTCTTCCCAAGTGCAAGATATAATTTTTTTTTTTTTTTTTTAAAAAAGGAGAGCTGACAAAATTCTTCTATACTACCTACCTCACTGTATCTGTCATTTACTCCCAATCCAAAAAAACCCTCAACATTTTTAAATAAGATTCCTCTCCTGTCACTATTCATAATGTTTCTCAATAATGTGAAGACAAAGACATCATGCTCTTTTCTAATTTTGTTAATATATATAACTTGAAACATTATGTTGATGTTTTCTACAAAAGAAATGTTTCTCTGGAAGCAATTAATTAGAAAGAGATGTTGTTTAACCCTAGCCAGCAGCTCAGCATCATGCAGCCACTCACCCATACCCTGCCCAGTGGGATGAGAATTGGAAAAAAAACCTCAACAAATAACTCATGGATTGATATAATAACAGTTTAATAACTAAAATAAAATAAAATGTAATAATAATAATAGAATATGATAATAATTGCATTGAAGGAACATAAGAAAAAGAGGGAGAAAAAAACCATACAAGAAAGGACAAGTGATGCACAATGCAATTACTCACCACCTGCTGACTGATGGCTGAGCAGTGATCTGCCCTCCCTGGCCAACTCCCCCACTTTATATACCCAGCATGATGTTCTGTGGAGGGAATATTCCTTTGGCTAATTTGCATCAGCTGTCCCGGACATACTTCCTTACTGATTCTTGTGTTCCTGAATTCTAGGGAAACATGGGAAGTTGAAATCCTTGATTCCTTATCAACAACTGAAAACATCAGTATATTATCAGCATTCATCTCATACTGAATCCCAAACACAGCACTATTGTAACTACTAAGAAGCGAGCTACTAAGAAGAAAAGAACATTATCTCTATCCCAGCTGAAACCAGGACAAGAAGGTAAAATGTTAGGTGAGTAAGGGTTTGTTTGCATGCTATCAAGGGCAACCAGTTTCCTGCATAGGGAACAATATGTGTCATTCCTTAGAAGATAGGCATTGTTTTTTTTTTTTCCTGCCCACACACATAAAAAGAACTCCAGGACATACTGTGCCCAGACAAGAGTTAGAAATGGAGACACTGCTGTTCTCTCTTCAACAGAGAGAAAAGCTCAGCAATAGAAACAGTGTTGAGAGTAGAATGAAACACATTTA
Source organism: Megaceryle maxima (assembly GCA_024605025.1). Lineage (NCBI taxonomy): Eukaryota > Metazoa > Chordata > Aves > Coraciiformes > Cerylidae > Megaceryle > Megaceryle maxima. The sequence continues at coordinate 21,037 of JANHGN010007141.1, read as the reverse complement.
AGATTCATATTTTGTGTTGTTGTTTGTTTTTGTTTTTTTTTTTCCCTTGGGTTACATTGTGTTCTCCAGGAAGAAAAACCCCGAAAGAAGCAAGGAAGTACACATTTTTTCAATAGAGGGTATGGTGCTGGAAGTGAACAACAGAACAGGAAAAAAAAAATCTCTTTTTAAAATACTATTTAAATTCACTTATCTGATAAAAAGAATTACCATAGTTCTTTCTTGTTACATTATCATATGTATTGTTTTAAGTACTTCTAACTTATAGAAATTGGTTTCTGAACTCTCTAGAGGAAGGTAACATCTGACTTTATGTTCAGGATTTATCTTGCATTCTCAGTATATGAGACTAAAACTAACAAGTAAGGACAGCAATATTAAATAAAACACATTCAAGTTGAGATTTCATTTCTTTAGATATAAAGTGGTATTTTTTTTATCCTTTTATCCATTAATTTAGATTCTGGTCATCTAATGTCTTGTTTTAGAGATGGGGATGTAATTTACCATTATAGTTGAACTTTAAAACTACATTTTTGTAAAAGATGGTGTTCACATGTAGATTGAAGCCTTGGAACCCAACAACTCAGAAAGTTCAGAATGTGTTTATCAAAGCTATCTTTGCAGTCTAAAGGGATAGAAACTTAAAGGAAATCAGACAGTGAAATCTGTATGAATATCCTAACCTTGTCTTTCCTACAATACAGAGAATCACTGTCATGCCCATGGTGGGTGAAATATAACCCTTAGAGAAGAGGATTTTGTCCTTCACTCACATAATATTTGAAGATATATAGGTCAATACTTTTTCTAGAAGTGTGTATCTGGTAGATGTAGAAATAACGTTGTAAATTAGAGTCTTATTTTATTACCAAGCTGGTGGGTTGGTACAAATTTTTTCTTTTGTATGATGAATAACTGTAGATTGTAGGCTTTGAGAAACACACACAGACTATTTGGCAGACTGGACTATGGACAATAGTGCAAACAGTAATTCATTACAGCCATCATGGGCAAGATGGTAACTATAGTAACATCACATTTAAGTGGCATAGGGTCATGTATGGTGTTCCATCTCTGTTTCTATTTCTTTCTTTCTGGTAGATTATTCTCAATATGTAGGAGGAAGTTCAACGTAAAGGGATAATCCCGGAAGGTTGAGAGCATCCTCAGAGAAAAAATGAAAGTACCAGTCATCTCTAGAGGAAGGACACAGCATTACCCTGGATCGTGTCTTCAGCTTATGGTACTCTAAACTTTCTGAGGTAGAATGCTCTATAAACATTGATGTATAAACTATTGCTGTAAACCAAGCTAAGGCAAGCCTCATTTCCAATTCTTCCATACACATTCAGAATTTTGTATTTTAAAACTGGATTAATTAGAACTGGCAAAATTATCAGTGACTAAATAGCTGCAAAATCTCATTAATAAAAATTATCTAATTTGAATTTAATGAGTATAAAAATGATTTGAGAAGTCTTAACTATAATTTTACTTTTACACTTGCATAGTCAAAATTTCAGATTACAGACTCAGATGGTCTTCTCTCATCTGCAGTCTAGTGTTGTTGTAAAGTTACCATAAATATCAATGACAACAGAACTCCAGCCAACACTATGCACCCTCTCCTAAACACCTCATTCACTCTTTGAACAATGTTCCTCTTCTGCTTTTTATCTGCAACAGTATCTCTTATTTACTTGGGATATATTCATTCTACACAAACAATAATGAATGTTACAACCATCTTTCTAGAGAATATTGAAAAATGGTCCTCAAATGGAAGATGTCAAAGTAGTGGGAGCTCAATGACTCTTCATTCTGATATGTAACCTCTACTTTCTTCTCTAAAGTTTGTAAAAAGGGGAGAAGCAATCAAGGAAAAGAATAAAAATACACCAAACATGAAAAAGTTCTAAATGTCATTTAATTTGCAAAGTTGAAAAAGAGCAAGAAAGAAGAAAGGTCTGTGGAACCAAGCAACTTTTGGATTAGATTCAATGGGAATGAAGACTACAGGAGATGGAATCTCTACTCAGGAATACTAAACTAAGTTGTAGCAAGGAAGTGGAAGGTAGCTATACTGCAAACTGCAAAAAAGTGAGGAGCTGCTATGGTACTGTAGACCCTGGAAGATGAAGAAACCTGAAGCAGTGTATGGCTAATTATATCCTGCTTCTTCCATATCTCTTTATAAGACTACAGTATGCTGTGTATCTTAATGTTACCTGATGTGAGAATATTAGCTGTCATCATTTTTTTAACATAACAGTGCAGATCAAAATATAAGGAAGAGGTTTAAAACACCTCATCTTTCTCTACCTTATGCATTTAGGTGAGATTCCTAAATCCTTAAATAACATTCTGCTATACATGTATTATGGCTGCATGTCTGAACTGTAGATGTCCACAGTATAATCTTACAGAAAGCATGAGGAACAAAAAGTCTCCTATGGACCACTGAAGTCTTAAGGAAGTAATTATTTTATTAAAAATTCTGTAACCTTTCCTCATTAACCAAAGGCTTATCTTTTAACATCATCTCTATATAATATTGTCTCTTTTATTTTCTTTTTCTTTTTGTTTTTGTTTTTTTGTTTTGTTTTGTTTTGTTTTAAATTTTTTTTTATATGTCTTGTGGTTTCAATGAACTAAGAATGCACATTGTTATTAAATTTCCTCAGGGAAATACAAGGTTATGAATGAATTTACCTGGAAACTTCAACATGGAAATAAGATTCACTTCTTTAATAAGGAAGATAATTAACAATTTCACCACTTAAGTAAGGAGACAATTAAATCATCTTCCTTGCTTGTCAGTAACCTTTTAAAACCTTTTCCACTTCATTCCCAAACAGCTATGTTCATTACAAGAAGTATTGTTCATCTCAATACCTTTCTGTAGGAAGAAGTCATTAAAGAACATATCAATATTCAGATCTGGCATAAAAATACAGATATCTTGTAAATGGTTAATAATGATTGTCGTATTTTTCAGTTACTGATAACTATTCTTAATGCCTTGGAGGAAACTATCAAATGAAGCTCAATGCGGGATTTATAAGCAGGAAGGCCATGTAATATGTGCTAGCAACAGATTTTGCAATAGTTATCAAAACTGAAGGGTTATTAATATGTTTTCACATCTGCCAAAGTTCAGCCATACCAGAAACATACATGCATTATTTTCTTAATTTCATTTTATAAATATTTATAAATAAGCAACAATAATTCATTTAGAGACCAGAGCAACTATCCCTAAGGAATGCATGTGTTTCATACTACCTGCTTTTCATCTTCTTTAAATTTGGAACATAGTATCTGCTGATCATCTAGGGATAACTATGCTAGACAATTAATAATCTTCATCTAGATAATCTCATTACAGCAGCCTAGGGAAGCACATTTTCAACTTCATTGAGAAAATTAGAAATTACCTCAAAAAAGCCTAATGATAACAAGTATTGATTTTGTATTAGCCCATCTACATCACTTAGGTTATAAGACTTTATGGAGATAGAAAAAGAAATGGACAATATTTAGGAATTTTGATGAAGTTATATGGTTAAGAAAATGTATGGGGATATACTTTTCTAGTTCTTTAATTTAATCCTTACTCCTTAACAGCTGTTGCTTTAATCATGGACCCTTTTTCTTTTTTTTAAACTCTTCCACCTTTATTCTGCTAATTCTGTTCTTACTGAAGACAATTCTGTTATTACTAAAGCTAATTAGAAGAACTAATTAGACTGGTAGCAGCTGAGTTAGGCCAGTTGTGAACTAATAAGCAAATGTGGAATGTGAATAAACAAATGTGGACTGAATTATGTTTTAAGTAAGGTACTTTTATAGTTTCCAGCTTCTATTGCCACATTTGCCCTGGTTATTGTTAGGCATCATTTCCTTTTCTAATTATGAGAATTGAACTAGAACATCAAAGGCTCCTTAGTAAGCATATTCAAATCTGATGCTATATTCATGCAAAAAAGTTGAGAACTCTATCCTTAGGCTTTAAGCAGGTTAAAGCATAGAATACCCTATGAATGCCTAAAAAAAAAAAAAAAAAAATTAGGTTAGGAAACAACCTGAAGCAGCATGTCATTATTTTGTTCAGAGAGTTTCATGCTCTTGTCTGAGAGTAATTATGGGGATATGGGAGTAGGAAGGAACTGCCATTTGTCAAAAAGGATACAGGAAATTAAGGTCCCTTGAGGCTGCCTGTGAATTTGCTGATATGAAAAAAAGATGTTCAGGATGGAAAATTAACAAGAAAGACTCTACTTAGCAAAATAACCTCCTAATATTTATCTAAAACCACATTGTAACTAAATTAGCACATAACAGCTTTCTTATTATTTATAAATTAAATTCTTGCTTGGCCAGTTAGTGTAAGATCCAACTAAAATATTCTTGGTGTCTACCTGGGAGGGGGGAAGGGTGTAGATAAAAGGAAACCATCGCTTAAACTTAGGAACAAATGTTTTAAAATAACATGAATTATAAAATTAATTAAATTTATCTGTCCTTCAGAGATACACACCTTAAATATGTTTGTACACAGACAACAAGTACTTTTGATGTGACTGAGATGAGTAGCTACTGCTGGTTTAAGTAGTATATGGAATATTGTCTGGAACTGTTTATTTAGGTCATTCTGACTTGATAAGAAAATGCTATTTCTGTATTCTTATTTTCATAAACAACATGATGAAACACAACTTGCCTTCTTGACTTCGGTATCATCTAAAGAAAACAGCTAGAAGAGCATATCTGAAAAGTTTTCAATTTATGTGCCATGCACTGAAACTTAGTTATTAAGCAATTTATATTTGCTAAGTTGATACATCCTTGCATACTCATGTCATTCATCAAATCAGTCTACCCTCTGCCAGAATAACTATATGACAAATGATTAATTTGTCCTCCCTTTGAAAATGTTTTCAAGCTAATAATAATAAAAAAAATAATTCTATTGAATTCTCTGAAGAATCTTCAAGAACATAACTATATAACATCCTGATTTTTTTTTAATCTCATATAATAACTTGTTTTAGTTCAATTCACTTAAAAAAGAGAGAAAAATATTTTTGAAGTGCACAGATTAGCTGTCTGCTATAGTTGATATAATCAGAGGTGAACAGGAAAGAATATATCTCTCCTTATGCAGATATTTAGATGAGTTGCTCTTCTAAGTGCTGTAAAGTGCTATTTTCACCAACATGGGATCTGGAGATTTATCAAGACAAGCGTGATATCTTGTATTGGCAGCTAGAAGTAACTGAATCCTACACTTAGATTTAGTCATTTAAATCACCTTATAAGCTACTCTAGGTGTATAACTGCATAACTGATTCAGCTCCTCAATAACAATCTAGCTACATACATGCATACATATATTGTGTAATCCCCTCCACTAATCCAGCATCTCTTGCGAGGGAGGTGGGGTCAGGAGAGCGCGGAGCCACAGCCACAGCAGGCAATTTAAATGCCTCCCTGTGCACTGAGCACACTCCAGGAAAGGGGCATGGTGCTGAATCACCTGGGCCGGAGGAGATGCTGGGAGCAGTTGCTGGTGAGGGCAGCTATGGTAGTAACCTGGGCGAAACCCTGGCACTCCTAATGAATGTCAGCAAAGACAACACCTGAGTTAGATGTGACCTGGTGAATGATTTTCTCAGCCTGGTGACTGAACTGAAGGAGGAGGTGGAACAGCTAAGGGGAAATCCCATGGAACAGAGAACTAGAAGTTAAAGGAGCTCAAGACAGTTGGACAATTTTTAAGGCCCACTTTTTGAAAGCTCAGGATCATAGCATCCCAGCAGGTAGGAAATCAAGAAAGGGGGCCAGGAGACCTGCACAGGGAACTGACAGGCAAACTCAATCGGAAGAAGAGAGTCTATAGATCCTGGAAGGAAGGGATGGCCACTTGGTATGAATATAAGACTGTTGTCAGAGAATGTAGGGAGGCAACTAGGAAAGCTAAAGCCTCCTTGGAGTTAAACCTAGTGAGGAAGGCCAAGGACAACAAAAGGGGCTTCTTCAAATACGTTGCAGATAAAACTAACACCAGTGTCAATTTAGGCCCACTGTTGAAGGAGGCAAGTGCTCTGGTGACAGAGGATACAGAGGAGGTGGAGTTATTGAATGATTTGATTGCCTCTGTCTATACTACTGGTGACTGTCCTCAGGAGCACCAAACCCCTGAGAGCACAGAGGAAGTCAGGATAAAAGATGAATTTTACTTAGTTGATGAGGACTGGCTTAAGGATCAGTTGAGTAATCTGAATGTACATAAATCCATGGATCCTGATGGGATGTACCTGTGGGTTTTGAAGGAGCTGGCAGATATCATTGCTAGACCACTCTCCATCATCTTTAGTAGGTCATGGAGAACAGGAGAGGTGCCTGAGGACTGGAGGAAAGCAAATGTTAATCTAGTCTTCAAAAAGGGCAAGAAGGAGGACCCAGGTAACTACAGACTGGTCAGCCTCACCTCCATCTCTGGAAAAGTGATGGAACAACTTACTCTTGGTGCTGTCTCCAGGCATATCAAGGATAAGGGGGTCATCAGAAGCAATCAGCATGGTTTTACCAAGGGGAAGTCATGCTTGACCAACATGGTAGCCTTCTATGAAGATGTAACCAGGTGGATAGATGATGTGCAGTGGATGTGGTTTATCTGGATTTCAGTAAAGATTTGACACTGTCTCCCACAGCATCCTCACAGCTAAACTGAGAAAGTGTGGTGTGGATGATCAGGTAGTGAAGTGGATTGTTAATTGGTTGAAGGAAAGAAGTCAGAGAGTTGTGGTCAATGTGGTAGGGTCTAGTTGGAGGCCTGTATCTAGTGGAGTCCCTCAGGGGTCAGTACTGGGACCAGTACTATTCAACATATTCATGAATGACCTGGGTGAGGGAGCAGAGTGCACTGTCAGCAAGTTTGCTGATGACACAAAGCTGGGAGGAGTGGCTGACACACCAGAAGGCTGTGCTGCCATTCAAAGAGACCTAGACAGGCTGGAGGATTGGTCAGGGAGAAATCTAATGAAGTAAAACAAGGGCAAGTGTAGAGTCTTTCCTCTGGGGAAGAATAACCCCATGTATCTGTACAGCTTGGGGACTGACCTGTTAGAGTGTAGCACAGGGGAAAGGGACCTGGGGGTCCTTGTGGACAGCAGGATGACCATGAGCCAGCAATGAGCCCTTGTGGACAAGAAGGCCAATGGCATCCTGGGGTATATTAGAAGGGGGATGGCTAGTAGGTTGAGAGATGTCCTCCTACCCCTCTACTCTGGCCTGGTGAGGCCATATCTGGAATATTGTGTCCAGTTCTGGGCCCATCAGTTCAAGAAGGACAGGGAACTGCTTGAGATAGTCCAGTGCAGAGCCACAAAGATGATTAAGGGAGTGGAACATCTCCCTTCTGAGGAAAGGCTGAGGGAGCTGGGTCTCTTTAGCTTGGAGAAGAGGAGACTGGGGGGTGATCTCATTAATGTTTATAAGTATGTAAGGGCTGAATGTCAGGAGGATGGAGCCAGGCTCTTCTCAGCGATGTCCAATGATAAGACAAGGGTCAATGAGTGCAAACTAGAGCATAGGAGATTTTAAGGAGAAACTTCTTCACAGTGAGAGTGACAGAGCAGTGGAACCGGCTGCCCAGAAGGGTTGTGGAGTCTCATTCTCTGGAGACATTTAAAACCTGCCTGGACATGTTCCTGTGTGACTTGCTCTAGGTGGTCCTGCTCTGTCAGGGAGGTTGGACTAGATGATTTTTCCGGGTCCCTTCCAACCCTTAACATTCTGTGATTCTGTATGTGATACTTGGGTAACTGATTATAGGAACCTTGGCAGCTTGTGTTCATGTTGAGAGCAGACACATTGTGGATCCAGCTCACAGATTAAGTTGCCTACATTTAGATATCTACCTTTGGACCTTCACTGTATGGCTAGGGGACCAGGTGTTACTCACTCTTGTGGTTACCTCTAGCAAATCAGACATAGACACAGAGATGGAATTATTTTGAATACAATTAAAATGAAAACGGTAACCATGCTTTCCATATCCTACACCTAATTCATTGTCAGCTGAAGTAACAAGATTCTAAGTTAATAACATTTATCATTATGCATAGTCCTTTTGTAGGGATTTCTAGATCTTTCTGTTCAGACGAGAACTTTCTAAAATATCACAATCGTATCTTCAGAATTTCTTTAGAACAATATACTATAACTGCTTTGTTCAGGAGAAAGATGCTAATACCTCAGTAATTTTTCTATTGAACTTTAGGTAGGTAAAAGAACCTCTGCTTAAACTTCTGCATTTTATTAGATGTGCTGTGTTCTTTTAGAAGCATAGACATCAGCCACCCATCTTTTCTACAAATGTGTGATGGGGAAAGAAGGAACAGAGGAAAGCTGGTACAATTTTACCTATTATCTCTATGTTTATCTCTTAAAAATAAAAAGATATACAAAATATGTCCTAAAACATAGTCTCTGGGCTTAACTTCTTAAGATGGTTATCCTTCAACATTATGCTATTAAGTAGAAATACCAAGGGGAAAAAAAAAAAAAAGTAAACTTAGAGGTCAATTAGCTTGCTAAAAGGATCCCAGGTTCATTTATTTTTTATAATCTACTGAAAGTGCACTGGTCATTCTTTTATTTAGTGCTGAAGACTCAGAACAAACATATGAGAAAACTAAATTTTTTTTCTGAATAAAGTTTTCTAACTGATATATGACCTCAATTTATTTTTCAGAATTGTTTTCAGTGATATCCATGTTACATGTATGTTGCATCTTACTATGCAGAAGGTACTAAAACCCAAGAAAATAATTCTCCACTCTTTCCTCAAGGATTAAAATTTCCTCAGTGATGTAAGCTGGTTTTGATGTAAGCAAGACAGAATTTGAGATAATAAACCTAGTCAGAATATTGGAAAAAAGAACAAAAAAACTTCTTCCTAGGCTTATATTGAAGAAATTAAATGTGAGGAAATCCTGAAAGAAAAGTTATATGGAAAATAAAATGAGAAAAATATCAATTGAATATGGTTATGCTCTATTTATGTACTGAGTGTCAAAGTGCACAAGCTGTTCATTCAGGAAATTAAAATATGAAGTCGGAATCTTTATGTATATCTACAAGCCCAAGGCTTCAGCTTTCCTCTGTCACTAAAAAATGCATTTTTTTTTCTTTGCTAACTTGATCTAAGGATTAAGGTATATGACAAATATGAAGATTTTCTGTTTTCATTGCTTGTAGAACAAAATTTTAGAGTTTTGTGGAATTCATTGTCATAAGTAGTTTTCTAAGGTTTTTTGCATGGGATCATTTGCAAATGTTTCTGGATGACCGAGATCAGATATTTTAAGGATTTAAAAATAATTTTGAATGAAAAAGAACCAGTTTAATGGTATTACTGGTTAGTGCATCAGTATACAGCCATCTTGCCCTTGAACTATATTCAAAAATAACTAATTCCAAACACTTATATCTAAAGACAAATTGAAAATAAACAATAAAAGATTATAAAGTCTAAAGGGGGGGGGGGGAGAGAGAAAAAAAAAGAGTAAGGATTAGAGAATACTTGATTCTGATGCGAGATTTTTTAAATTTAGAGAACTGAGACATGTTTTCCATGCATTAGAAAGGTAGTTAAGGAAGATAATTGTTTTAAATTTAAAAATACATTTTAGGATAAAAAAGTTTGTTCTGAGAAAACAAATAAACAAACATACAAAACCTGCCCATAGATCTGTTTAAGCCTTCCCAGTTAGAATCATATAATCATACAACAAGGGAACCGTGGAGCACAACCTTCTGAACAGACCCTAAAATAACAGAAGAGCTTATTCAGGGCTCTGTTTGATTAAGCACTGAATTTTTCTGAGGAGAGAGAGAGCAGACCAAGGCCATTTCTCTGTCCCTCTCATTATATATAAGAAAAGCTTCAACCCTGTAAGCATCTTGATGGCTTTTCACTGGATTTACTCCAGTTTGTCAACATCTGTCTTGTTTTGGGAAAGCAAAGCTGTAGACAATTTTTAATATATGGTATCACCAATGCTGAATAATCACTTCCCTCAATATTGAAACTAGTCTTTTGTCAATGAATACATCCCAGTGTGTAGTTCACTTTCACCACATTGGCACACTGTTGATTCACATTCACCAGGACACCAGGTGCCTTTCTAAAGAGCAGTTTCACTGTCATACCCCAGCCTGTACTATTCCATGAGTTCCAGCATAGATGCAGGACTTCTTTCTAGAACTTTTCCAGTTTGTTCTTTCTCTTCTACAACATTCAATAGCTATCTCCAACCGGTACCAGTTCTTTCAAGACAGTTAACTTTCCCAGATTCTGAGTGGACACCCTCAAATATTCTAACTATAACATTTTTTTCCTGGTGATCCTATTTCAGCAGCAAACTGAGCAAATTTTTGTTATGCAGGGTTTTTTACCCTACTGCTGGTCCTGAGTGTTTGAGTAAAGCTAGGGTAAAAATTGCTTCAATATCCATTGGACAAGTAGTCTGTAAGTTTTCTTAATGTACTATGTTTGTTATTTGATGCCATTTTTCAAACTGAGACCCTGATATCTATAATAAGCATGATGATGCAGATCAATGCTCATTAGAAAAGCCGTGCCTTACATTGAAAAGAAATTATCTTTCCATTCTCTCTCCATGTACCAAACTGCCAGATCATTTGAGAACTATTCAGGTTAAAATGTTCAAATGAAGTTCATACAGGAACTTGTATTTCCTAATTCAGCCTTATCTTTCCAACAGTTACGAATATTTCCAATGAGTTTCATGTTTGTTACTTATTTTGTTATCTGAAAGAGGCTCTCCCATCCAAGTAAACTGAAAATCTGCATGGTGACTTTTCACTGTCCATCTATTGCCCAGAAATTTTGGGTTCTGGAGGTTTTGCTTCTATGTTTCTTTACAGATGTAATTATTGTAAATTTTGAGTATTTACACCTAATTACTTCATGAGTTTTACAAAGTGTGATTGAAAGCATACTTTCTTTACCAGATGCTTGGAGGATTGTCTGAGCCCAGACATGCATACTGAGGAGGCTTAACACTGTCTCATGGGCCTTGTAATTTCTTTTATGTGATTTTTCCTATGTAACTCTGTCTTAGAGGCATGAAGCAGATTAGAATTTCAAAGAGTATTAGAAGGACTGTTAGAATACAGGGGAACGGAAATTACATTCTCTTATGCTTTTTCACTCTTTTTAATTCTATTTCATTAATCATGTAGAAAGAAAACAGTAACAACAAAGAACCTTTGGTAACATAGGTTGTACTTTAAGAACATTAAAAAAGGATTTTGTATCCATTACTTGAGTGCACTGCTGCCATGAGTGTTCTTGAAAACAGGAGTTTCATTGTGTTTTAAAGCTGGAATGGCTTTATAAGCCAGCCTGACTACTTCCACCTAGTTCAATACCTTTTACTTCATGTTTAGAATTTACATGTACACCCACTTTGTTCTAAATGCAATTTATTTTAAATTTAAATATTTTCAGTGATTTGGATAATCAAACTATCAGTTAACTGAGTCCTTTGGTATTCTAAATTATCAATATTCTTCAGAATATCAGGGAGAGGTAGAGGACATGATTCAGTTGCCTAAACATACATGCCACTTCAGACAGACAAGGATATCCAAACCAAAAGTGCGTAGTCCTCACAAGATACTCACAAAAGATCTCAGAAGAAGCCTGCAGGTTGCAGAGCAGCAGAAGAGATGCACAAAGTGGTCATAGAGAATGATGAATGTATAGCCCATAGCCAGACTACAGAGGATTGAGATATTTAAGATATCTCCAGTGATGCAGTAATTTACAGGAAAGCTTGATATCAACTCTTTATTATCAGATACAGATTAATAAACACTGCTCAAGAGCGCTTTATTCCATCTTCCTAAAGAACCTTAACTGTCAGTGCAAGAAGACCAAATAATTTCTAGACCCCCTATCCATCCATACACAAAACACAACTATAGTCTTGGATACATAAGCTGCTGGGTGCTTGGCAAGACTAAGAAACACCAAGACACACATTGGCTCTTCAACAGAAGGATATAAACTCAGATTCTTCTCTCTCTGTTTTTCCTCTCACATAAAGGGTGAGCTAGGAACACTGGGATGGAAATCCACCTTTCCTGCAGATGCTGAGGGCTCACAACGTTAGGATTTATTACTCATGGGCTTCATCTATATCAAATGTATTGCATTTATGGCATTTGACTCATAACAGTAATCGCAAACACTGAGTTAAGAAATATCTTTTACAATATCCCCAAAGTAGAATATTTATTAGCTCATACATCACATAAAAGAATTCCTTAAATTCATATGGTTAGCCAATAGAAAACACTAAATGGTGGGAGGAGCCCACATATCCCTCAAATTTTGTTTTCTACTCCAGTTGTGAAGTAGACATATTTGGGAAGCTGAAGCCTACTCAGCTAGTTAAATAACTGAAGCTTCCATAAACACCTAATAATTTAGATGGGTCATTATGCTTTCCCTTTAAAACATACCTATAAAATAAAAAAAATACCACTGTTTAACTTTCATCTAATAATTAAGCTGTCACAACATTTACTTTGGGAATGGAAGATCTGTATTCAACAAATAACTTCTGAGAATTTGTACATATTTTTGATGTGAGAGCCAAAACAATAGAAACATTGTAAAAGAATTATATTACAGGCAAGAATTTAGATTTCCATGAACTCTAAGGCCATGAATAATTAATCAGTATTTGTTTTAAGGAATTGTTAGCTTGGATTTAAATTACACATCAAACCTCTGAACACGTCTGTAGGTTTTAACCTTTTGTCTAGAAGGAGAAAAATATGTCAAATCTATGCAGAACCATCTTTTCTGAAAGCCATTTCTGGACAGAAGTTCAGGATTTATAAACATCAAAGCTTTGTTTCTTGTTTAATGTCTCCTACTCATCAATCTCTTCCATCCACCAACATATATGGAGAAGAAGGTCCATGGCTTTCTCAGTCAAGTATCTATAATTTCATCTCCCACTTTTGCATATCCACTGCTCATTGTTTTTCAGTTTTGTTTACATTTTTTCCTTTTTTTTCCTTTATTGTAGAAGTGTACAGTTCTTACTCCTTTCCAAGAAAAAATTAAATATAATGCAAACAACAGAAATTCTGACATTGAAAAGTGTTACCGTTACTTGTTACCATAACTGGGAAAGTTTATGTTAAACTGGATAACAAAAGGGAAAATTCTTTCACTTTCTGTCATAAACAGAGAGGTTTTATGAGATGATAGACTATTTTTTAGCTTTTATTGTAACAAAGGTCTATTACAATTAACATAAAGGGACTGAAAAAACAGCTAATCCTAAATTCATGTTTCTTGCATAGATGGATTTTTTTAATAGTTAAATTACATATGTATTCTGATTTTTTTCTCAAAGCCAGAATTTATATTTTTGTTAGCAGAAAGATTACAATTTCCATTAATTACTTCTCCTGTTTCAGTCAGAATTTAAAATTGTAAATGCATTTTAGACACATTGAAATCTGATATTATTACAGATATTATTGCAGGTTAAGTGTGTGTTATGTTAAATTAGTTTTACCTCTGTGAGGTAAACAGGTGTTTGTAATTAAGCATTTCCTTGATAATTGCCTCATGATTTGCTTTTATATCAGCTATTTACAAGTTGTAGTCATAAAAAGATGATCAACTGAAGTAAGGAAGTAATCATGTAGTGTCTGAACCAGCACTTCCCTGGATGTCAGCATGAAGGACACATTTAACTACCTTAGTTCATCTTAGAAACTTTTGTTCACAACACTGTTTACATTCCAATATGTTAGGTTACACTGTCTGTCTCTTAATGCAGGTTTACCTGCATTGATTTGTCCATTTTGGCTTTAAAACACACAAAACTTTTTTTTTTTTTCTTTAATTTCCCTTGGGAAGATGTTACATGTTCTGAGTGTTAGCAACTGTTTCTTCATTCAGTCTTAATTTTACTTTCTCATTTTGTCTGATTACACTCAATTATACTTCCATATATCAACTTCAAGACCTCTTCTTATTTCTTGTTTACAACCTAAAAAATAAGTTGAAATAGCTTTATAAACTATGTTTCTTTGTCCATCATTTAACTGGAGTAGATGTTGTAAAATCTTTTCTTAGCTTTATTTCTTAAATCACTGAAAAAAAATTAATTCCATTTTTGGTGG
>JANHGN010007139.1:0-13242 GCA_024605025.1 Megaceryle maxima | reverse complement strand
GAGGAAGAACCTCCCTCGACCTGCTGGCCACCTTCTTCTTTATGCCCCCCAGGAGCCCATTGGCCTTCCTGGCCACAAGGGCCCATTGCTGTCCCATGGAGAACTTGCCAAGGTCCATATTAACACCATATGATGCCAAGGTCATATTAACATTGGTGTCTGGTTTTGTCCTGAGGTTCTTTAGGGGAATAATAGCATTGTATTTTGGTGGCAAACCTGTATTATGTTCCTTCCACCGTTGAAGAGGACGTAACATGGAGTGATAATCTCCACTGTCATTCTGAGATAATTTTCTGCTGAATTCTAATCTTATTACACCGAAACTGAATGACTAATGCAATTGTTTAATGCAAAATACTACTCCCAGATACAAAACATTCCTTCAATGTTCACTGCTCATTGTGCACTAATAATGGGCTTTTCAGAGTGACGTTTTAAGTGTTTAGAATAGTTAGCTCTGTTTCAAATCATCTTTCTTTTTATAAACCGGTGTAGGTTTGTTAAGCAGCCCTACGTTGCTCGTCTCCAGAGCATTTCTTGCTATTGAGAGCTCCACTACTGGCTTTTCAAATGAAAAAGGAAGTGTTCAACTGCAGAATCTGCTGTGGCCAACCTTTCTCAGTAAATGCACGGCAGCGATGCTGCTTTTTCTTAAGTTGTCTTATACTTGTGAATTAAGATCGTTAGTTGAAAATCTTTTACGCCGTCTTTTTATTTTGTTTTAAAATGTTTTGGTTTATGTCGTTAGCTGTGGATATATTCTTATATTTAAAGCCTATTCTGACTACAGTTGTCTTTATCTGCTTCCTTCCTTCTTTCCTCCCCACCCTCCAGAGCAGTACAACTCAATATGAGGCGATCAGCAGCTCCAAGTCAAGCGCGAGGAAATGTAGCCAAAAGGCCAAGGTTTATACCACCAGGAAAAAGTACCACGGTTTGTCTCACGAGTGAAACTCAGGAGATGGACCAAGATATTAAATTAAACCAGGTAACTGAACAGTGCACTACAAAGTCTGTTTTGTTTGTACAGTGTTGTTACTGAAAGACAGCAGCTGAGCTCACCACAAATGATCTCTGCTTAATCAGTCTATTCAGAATAGACATTGATACTTTTGCTCTTACTACATTTGATCTTGCTTCTGACGTAGGTTTCTCTCAGTCTGAAGTGGATGTAGAAAATGTTTTTCAAATAAATAAAAGTCACCACTGTTGAGCCCAACTGCAACACTCGGTCTCACTGAGCTAGCGATTGTATCTTGGTGTGGGCTTTGTTGGATTCAAATGTTTGAAATGCTTTGGTAAACGTGGTTAAAAACCCAAGATACTTAGTAATGAAATGTCAGTACATCAAGCTGCAGTTCCTCTGCAAGGAATTTCCTCTGAAACCTTTCATATCAACCAAAAAAAAGAGCATCACAAATTTTATTGATTTTTATCTACAGTAAATTAAATTCAGAAACTACTTGCACAAGTGGCTTGGTATTCTGCACATTTGCTTTTTGTTGTGAATGCTGAGATGCATATATATGTGTAGGGGTGTATTTATTTGTGTAGGGGTGTATATATTTATTTATTTGTGTAGGGGTATATTTCTGTAGGGGTGTATATATTTATTTGTGTAGGGGTGTATTTGTGTAGGGGTGTATGTATTTATTTGTGTAGGGATGCATATGTATAAGGATGCATACATTTATTTGTGTAGAGATGCATATATTTATGCAGGTGGATATGAGGATTAATATCTATTAAAATCCCTTCTCGTTGTTCCTTTCTCCATTTCTCTTCAACTGGAGGAAGGAAAAGCCATTGTGAGCTTGTTTCTCTTCTGCAGACAGATGATGAAGAGGGGAGTGCTTCACTGCGTTCTAAAATACACGGCCAGAATCAAAATGCAAGTTCTACCCAGTCTGTGGAGTCAACTGAAAAAGTAAAGGCTACAAAAGCATGTTTCAGCATTCCTAAGTGCAGCAAGATGGAAATGCAAACACCAAATGTGCCCAAAGCTGGTAAGATGCTCTTTCTTATTTACTGATGTATATCAGAAGAGAATTTGAAAGCTTATGAATGATTTGCTACTTATGAAACTTCTTTGAAATGCTAATATAAGGGTCATGCAATGGTGTTCTACTGCATGAAGGGTGAAAGAGACAAACATTAAATTGTTTTGGTTTTTTTTTTTTTAATAGAAAAGGCAAAAAAGTTGATGGTTTTAGAAGCCAGGTGGTAGCACTGCTATTCAGGTGCGTGTCTTCCAGAAGAGTACTAGCGTCAGCTCACTCGAATCCATTCTGTAAGGTGTTCTGGAGAACCCTTCCCATTCACTCTTCTTGTTGGGTTTCACCTCCAATGAGGGTTGATCGGTTGGTGCCCTGTGATAGCCCTGTGAGGATGCTGCCATTATCATGTGATGTGACCCAGAGTATATGAGCTTTGTTTGGCAAGGTTCAGCTTCCTTCTGTGTCTTAAGTCCTTCTGGTCTTACAGCTTTTGAGTTTATCTGCTGCATGCTGTAACTTCCAGATCTTCTGAAGAAGCTCATACTTGCAGAAGATGTTCCGTGTGTATGGGACAGACTGAGCGGTCCTGCTTCCCTGTAGCTACACCTGCAAAAATCAGTGTCTGCTGCTTCTGTCTAGCAGAGCACTTGAGAGATAACTAGTGGATTTATTTCCAAAATAATCTGGGAAATCAGCAGTCTTCCCAACTAAAAAAAAAAACACCAAAATACTGTGGAGGGATAACAACTGCTTTTCAGTATGATGAATTCCAGGTGCAGCTGGTATGGATTCTCTGTGTATCAAAATAACCAACATCTTGTGGGGTGAGCTGTTTCTGTTGATGTTACGCTGCTTGCTACGTTTCCGAGTGACTGAACAAGCCATTCTGTGCCAGAGCCTTTCCATGTCTGTAGAATGGGGCTAACCCTGCAAGCCTTTGTAAAGCTACAATGAAATGGGGTATAAAATAAGGATATTTAATGTCAAAAGTTAGCGTGGTCATCAGGTTCACTGGTGGTGCAACTGCTGTACTGTGAAAACAATCCTGCACCAAGGCTCTGATAAATCTTATGTAATTTCTTAACTTAGATTTTCCAAGATATCTTCAGCCCTTTACATCACTTTTGTCTGCTATTCATTACAGCTGCTGTAGCAATTACGTAGCTGATGTAAACCATAAGCTCCTTTGTAGTGTGAAATGAAATTGTTTTGTCAAAGCTAGTTTTGGTATAAAATTCAGAAGTAATGCAAACCAATTGTGAAAGCCAGTGTCAGTCTGGGGGTTTTTTTTATTACTAGGAGTATGGTAATGGAATGATACCTGACTGCCAGTCTCTGCAGCCAAAGACAACTTCTTTGTTAAAGGGGGCATTAAAATAATCTAAAGCTTGAAAAAGTCTGTGTGTATGCATTATTTCGGTTTATCATCTCATGTCATTTAATGCAGATTAGAACTGTTAACTTTATATTATGCTCCAAGCTGCTGTGTTTGGGCTTCCAGTGCAGGAGTGTAAATAAATACCTCAGTTTCCACTGAAATTCTTGTGAAACACCTGTGGGCCACTGGACAACTGCACTGTTCATAGAGTTAATCTTTGTGTACACCCAGCCCGGAAAATGCTGCACATTCTTTCAAAAAAACCCCTGGTTATCTGGCACATGGTGTCCATTTCCTGCAGGAGACAAGGAAGGATTTGATTAGATAGCATCAATCTAAAAATTACAGCGTATCTGGCTTAAAAAATACGTGTTTTTCTAGGCTTCTTTTCAAGATAAACTTCTTCCTAAAATATCACTCATAAAAGTGAAGTGTAAGGGATTCTGAAATTCTAAGAGATGAGACATTCCTTAAGACGTTCTAATAAGACTGTAGCAACTATTGTTGAGTGAAACCTACCTATGTGCTTGTAATTTTAACAGTTTGAACTGTAAGATACTGAACATGCTCTTCAACAGGCAGCTTACCAACAGTCCTTACGAGCTGTGTGTGCAGCAAAACAATGCTTTTCTGAAATGCATCTCTTTGTAGGAAAATGAACTTTGCTACTGCTTTGTGAATCGGTGTCTGCTTGTTTTTAAGAGGCAGAGAGCATGGTAATCTCTTTGGTACCTTTGTTTTGTATTCAGAGTATAGTACTCGTTGACAATGGCTATGTCCAGGGGAGGTAATTTATTTGACACTGTTGTTAGTGCTTTTCCTCACGTGCCTCCAGAGAAGTCTGTTAGATGTCATTCAGTCTGCACGCTCTTGAAGAATGAAAATGACTTCAACATTCCTTAGACTATTTAATGGTAACTGAAAACAAAATCATAAATGTGCTTGGAATTATATTAGTGCAGCTCTTAAAAGTGCTTGGTTTCTACTTGTCCTCATTCCATGCTGAGGACCTGTAAGCAATAACAACAAAAACTCAAATAACTTTTATTTGAAGAGAGAATGGACTGGCAGATGTCTGATCTATACTTAGTGACTCCTTAGTGTTGCTAGTAAGTGGGATTGGCCAGAACTGAGGTTTTTACCTACATTGCCTTCTTCAACTTAACGTTTTTAACGTTGATTTTTTGTTTTTAATTTCTGTAAAGCATACAGAATTAATTTGCTTCATGCTTATTATCTGAGTGTCTAGCTTGATTTCTGATGGTATTTTTAATCTAGGAGAATGCTGCTCTGTTGTTGACTTGGGGCTTACTGCATTGTGTGTGGAAATGAATAGCTTTTTCACCTGCGTACCGCGACACGACATTCGTATTGGACTGAGATTTCATTGTTTGAACCTGATGTAGGTGAACAGCAAAGCTGGGTATAGATTTTTATTCTGAGCACCTCTTGTTTGACTTCTGGTTCTGGAGTACTTTGCCTTTCATCCACCTCTAACATGTCTTCCAAGAGGAACTTTGTTAGAAGTCCTACTCAAATACTATCTTTGAGCTAATGGTGAAGACAGATTGTTTCATAAAAGGGTTAACGTGTTCGCCCTGAGATGTTTTTGAATGTTTTTCATGCCTTGTATATTAACTGTATTTATTATTTGCATATAGTGTTGAGTTTATTTTCTCTGTCTTTTCTGGAATGTAAATGTTTATCGAGTACATTGGTCTAGAAGGTTTAGACTCTGCTCATTTAAGTCGGTTTTGTTTTTATAATGTGAATATTTGTTGGCTCCTTCAGCTATAAAAAATTGTTAGAGGTTAATCTGCTACCTCCTGTGAAAAACCTTTTCGCTAATTAATTTGAATAGTATAAGAGAAGATGCAGTTTTCATTCAGTTATGACAGTAGCAGTCAATTGCTTATCACTTTTAATCAGAGGATTATAAAAAAAATGTTATTTTCAGGATTTGCCATACTGTCCAAATTTCAGTCTAACTGCCCACTTCTGGTTTCTAGACAACGCCACGAAAAACATTCAAGCCTGACATCTCATTATGAAGCACATTACTGCTAGAATTACTTGGATATCTGTGAAAGTAGAAGTATTAATTGTCATTTCTGTTATTGCATTCATTTCTATTATCACACTTCACAGACTGAACGGGAAAAGCTATTGCAGTCAGAAGTATTTTTACCATCTGTCTGTTGTAGTGGTGGAGCTGTGTGTGGAGCTGCACTTCAGAGTTCAAATGCTTTTAGAAACAGTGGGGAAAGCAGCGAAGCCTTTGGGTAAAAGATGCTGCATAAACATCTGGAACTCTTAATAATTGCCAAGTACACTTGGTGTACTTGCCAAGTACGACTAAGATGTTACTGGATGCCTGGGTGAAAATCATTTATTGCTGCATTATTTATGAGTTAGATTTTGCAAGTTTGTAGATTTTGTTATCGTTTGTTGTTCAAGATTCTATCAAATCACTTTGCTAGCTCTTTATGACTTAGAATCCCCTCCTTCTTCCTCCAACATTAGCGACAGCATAGTTTGTAACAGTGAACAGACAGATTTTTAGAAAAGCTGTTTCTCAAGTCAGGGTAGTTTCTTTAGTGTTTAGGTGTCACCTATACCTGTCTGATCAGTTCATCTTGGGAAATGGGGATTGGCTAAGAAAATTGATTGATGTGAATGTATCAGAAGAGAAATTGCCTGTACCTCTGATCTGACACTGGTTCCAGAAGTGTTCATTTATACTTCAGTCAAGGTGGCTACACACGCAAATTGTCACCTCTTGGCCCAGTGCCCCACTGCCCAGCAGTCAACATGTTGCAGGCAGACTTCTGACTGAGACTTCTGTGATTTATCTGTTTTTGTTAGTCCTAGATGGCTCATGTTTCTTGGTCTGCAGCTTTGGGATTCTCTGGCATCTTCTGAGGACAAGTCCTTTTGCTTGGTGCTCTTGGGATGTGAGATGATGTCTCCTGCTCTGCTGCTGGCCTAAGTCCTTCCCCAGCTGACTGCGCACACTCGAGAGTCTGCCTTGGCCGGGGGCATGCATTGTGTCCGTTATGTGAATCACTAGGCTTTATGCCACGACAGATGATATAAACCAGGATGTTCACATGTGGAGATGGTATGACAGCAAAGCAGGGAACAGCATTTTAGCAAAGTAACTTTACTCCTGTAATCTTAAAATGTTCAAAGCTCTCTGGACTTTACGAAAAAACCAAAAAAACAGAGAGTTTCTGTAGTCTGGCACTGCTTGTTCTTGTGACTCTTGGGGGTTTTTGGGGTTGTTTGTTTTTTCTTGCCTTCCTCTTCCTATAGATCCATCACCTCCTGTGTGGTAGTGACAGAGCAGCATGCTGTCCTTAAGGTCTTTATTTCTGTGCTCTGAAGCACCAAATGCAGCAGTCATGAACTCCCTACCCCTTTAGTTTTAAAGCCTCTCAGTGGAGAAACCATTATCGCATTGTAGCAATGGTCAGGTAACGTGGAGGCAGTTGCTGTAGACTGAAGGCAAGTGGAAAAGCGTAGTGTGCCTCTGTACACCGGCCTGTGAAAGGAGTTCACATCCCTAACCACTGCTACTTACCTTGAATCTGGGCCGCCTGTCAGCTGAGTGGTAAGATGGACTGTGGTAGTAGAATTAGAGAGTGAGGTGGGGAGAAGAAACTCTTCATCTTCACCACCAAAGGCAACAACAGACTGTGTAACATTCAGCAACTGCACAGCTGCCTTCCTGGACGGGACAGCCATCTGCACTGCAGTGGAATAGGCTGCTGTAAAACAGATCCAGACCTGTGTAGCTCTAGTGGGGTATTGCCACGGTCAGTACAATGTAGTTTATAATTTGATATGATCCTATCTTGCTGTCGTGTGAATAGCTAGGCTCTGTGTAGTGAGAGATGATAGAAGCAGGATATTCACAGGTTTGGGAAGGAGCAGGGAACTGACAGTGAAATACACTTTCCATGTGTTCTGATACATGTATTTGAACTGAGGGAGATAATGAAGAAGAGGGGAAGGAAACCAGAAATCCAAAGGGTATTACACGGTCAGACAATAAAGAAAATTGGAGTTATATTAGAAGTAAGATATTCAACATGTTCCAAAAATTTGGAAGGAGTAAAGTGAAAGTTTTGCAGTAGTAACTTGTCTATTGAGTAGAACCGTTGTCGCTTCTTTGAAGTGAAAAAACCCATAAATTGCTATGTTCTTTACTTTTGAGTAGTGATATATCTGCTATTGAAGAGAGATGTACTGGATGTCAAGATGCATTTTTCTTTAACTTGTTAAGTTACTGAAAATTGAAATTTGTAAACAGGAAGAAAAGACTTTACTCTTTCTTGGGCATAGGCAGAGAACTAATTTTGAAACTGCAGATACAAAGCAAGCTCCCCTTTCCAAGGGAGGTTGGGAGATGTGTTGGGAAATGAACTTACTATCCCAAAATATCTATTATAATTTAGCTCCTGGGAGTTGTGTGCAAACACAGCGTAGAGTCTGCAATATATAGAAAATGAAATTCTAAATCTGATCTAATACTGTAACCGTGCTGGTATTGAAAATCTAATACTGTAGCCTTAAAAAAGAGGAATTTAGGAAATTCTCTGTATGGAGACTATTTTCAAGGATTCAGGTTTAACAGTAATAATTTTTTCAGTATCCTCATTTATTCTGATGGAAGTTTCTTCTTGATAATCAGAATTTATTATTGGGCTCTCTATGTGTAAAGGGTGAAGATGGGCAAGAGAAATACAGAGCTATTCTAAATTTCTTGGATGTTTTTCTTTTCCACTCTCCCACCCTTTGGAAAGTCCTGGTGTGGGGTGTGGTGGGTTGTGGATTGTTTGTTTTGTTTTGTTTTTTTCCTTTTCCAATAGATACCGAGCTGGATTTAAGTGAAGATGCAGAGAATGCAGCTATTGGGTGCAGGGATGAGAAATGTCTCATTGAAAGGAAAGGGAAGGGTCTTTTGAGCTATCATGAGATTTATTGCAGACCTAGCCTGGATCCCTTCAAAGATAGTCACCAGATCTTTCTGTGGCTATGCTCATTGTCTGGATCCACTTTGTTGCCATGCCCACATAACTGGAGTTCAGTCCAGGCTTTTGGCTTTGGGCCTTAAGTTCTTCCCTGGAACGGAAGCTTTGTCACAATACAACTTGTCTTAAAATCAACAAGATAGTGATAAGATGGTTATCTCGCTGTCCTCAGAATGAGGAGAATTAGAATAATGGAGAAAGTTGCTCATATGTCAAATGCAGGGAACAGCATGTGGGGAAGTATTCTGAGGTCAGTATTTAAAAGCGTAATCTCCAAAATTTTAATCTCACTTTGAAAAAATGGGAGAATTGCAGAAATTTGGCTTCTCTTACACCATTTTTTTTTTTTCTAGAGGCAATCTTATTAATGGGTATTTAAGCAAAACACCCTGAAGAATAATTTCATATACTTTCAAATCTTTCTGTATTGCTCAGCTGCTTGTGGTCAGTCATCAAAAAAAGGCTTGTTGAAAGAGAGGATCTGAGAAGATACAAGCGTGTATTAGGAACTGGATGCAATTCTGAATTTCTAAAGAATGGTGCTCTAAGCTTTTCCTTTTTTTTTTTCAGGACATGCCTTATAAAGTGAAGAGCTAATTCATGGTGCTGTATAGTTACTTAGCATTGTAATTTAAAGTCCTGGAGCTTTAGGTCAAACTTAGTTTGAAGGATGGTTACAGATCTGAATGTGTAGGCCCTGGAATGTCAGACTGAGATGAAGATTAACTCTTTATAATTTGGCATGGGGGGCATTTTAATGGTCTAACTGGAATATTTCCTGTTTCAGTGGCCAAAATGTTGAGTGAAAGCCTCACATCAGCAGCGGGGATGGAAGCGTAGTTAGCTTCGGCGCTAGGAATTTTTGCTGATAAGAGCTCTGGAGTAGGCCACGTGCAGTTCAAGCTAGTTTCAAGAGAGTGGTGTAAAGTTAATAATTACATCAACGTCTGTGGGTTTTGAGATACACACACCCTTCTTCTCGCAGCAGTTACAAGAACTGTTAGATGGTAGAAGTTAATATGTGCTAGATGGTTATCACAGAAATAGATGCAGGGAGGAAAAAAAAGAGGTGAAGCTTCCCCTTGTTCTCCCCACCCCCAACGCAGGGGAGAAGTTTAGAAAAGTTTAGAAAGAATTGTGCAGGAGGAAGGAAAGGAGTGGTTTGAGAGATTCATGTAGAGCAAGAGTGAGAACAAGAAAGCACAAATTTGATGGTGAAACTGTTGATGAAGGCAAGAGAAAAAGGTCACTTGAAAGGAGAAAGCTATCTGAAAGACAAATGGTCTAAAAGTATTTCTTAAAAGTCCCCAGAGAATGTATTGAAGCAACGTAACTTCCAGGTGAAGTTGTCTGGCAACGTTTGGCCCACAGAACTTCGTCATCCTCAACCTTCTCCTTAATGCCTGCAAGCCCTCGTTTTGGAGATTACCCAAGTGCCCCTACGAGAAACCTTGAGCCTTGAAAACTTTCTCACCCACCCGTTGCTGCAGTGGGCTCTTAAGACAGGCAGATCGAATGACTTGGCACTGCCATGCTGTCATGTCAGTAGAGAGGACTATACGATGACCTAATGGAACTTTTGCAGTCCTTGCTACCTATAGACGCTCTCAAGTCATCTCGTGCAGCTGCTGAATTCATTTGCAAGGGTGAGCAACTGCCTCAGTACTTGCCAAATGTTTCCACTGCCAGTATAGCCCAGTAAATTCAGCCATGTATAACATACCCCGTCCAAGCTGCTCATTCTTCTTACAGTTTCTTGTAAGCACAGGGGTATCAGGGTTTCACTTCACCCTTGATTCAAATCTTGCAATCGTTCTCTTAAGATATCCGGGCTCCTGAGTGATTGCAAATGCTAAACCCAGGTCTCTGTGGAACTAGTTTGCTTGCACGATTATTAAACAAGAAAATATTTCCTTCAGGCTTATTCTGGGGCTACCACTTTGTGGGCAGAGCACCTTCACAGAGTTCAGCCATCCTTCATCTGTTGATTTGGTATTTTTTTGCTCTAGAATCTCCCAGCCTGAATCACTTAAGTTGGTGTCATTCCCTTCAACATTTAAGTTTGCTGCCTGATCCAAACTATATTTTGCAAGATGCAATTTTTTTTTTTCCTTAGAGAATCCTTAATTGTCTCAGATGTTTCTTTTTTGTCTTTGAATCATGCACCTTATAGTGATTTATTAATTGATTTCTTTATTTTTAAAGTCTGTCGTGGAGGGATTCTTCCTCAGTTCTGTGTGACAAAGGATCCTTCCTCTCCCTCCATCCAAGATGCCCCTGATTTAAGACATTCTTCTTTACGTGGTGTTCTGTCTTAGAACGTGCCTAAATTTACATGGGCCACTCGATGACGTTATTGCCCACGACAGAAATCTGTCACCTGTAAAATTTGTGATTTGTAAAAGATTTATGATTCGTGAACTTGTAAAATTGAGATTTTTCAGCAATTCAGAATAATTTGGCTACTTAAATCTCTGACTATAGTGTAGCTGTGATTCGTTTATCTCTCCATAGCTTCCTGGGATGCATTATTTGTGGCATTTATAGGTATTATTCCTAGACTTTGCCACAGCAAAAACCTGAACTTAACTGTTACCTAGAGTTTTCAGTCTGACTTCCCAACTGTTGAAGTTCTGCAACTGTAGCAAAAGGCTGTTGCTCGGTTTTTGAGTCATCATGCTGATTTTCCTTCTCTTAGAAAAACACTCTGATCTACTCTCACAGCTCCCGTTTTTCATGAATATCCAAATATGAAGATTTACTTCCCTGGAAAACTGGGTATTTAAAGAGGAACTTTTAATTTGGGAAGTATCTGGGTTGGGTTTGGTATTTTTAAGGGAAGAATCAAGCAAACTGAAAAACAAAACAAAACAACAAAGTGAATCCAAGACTCTTTCCAGAAATCAGAGTAGATTAGTGAATTCCACCTTGAAAATACAAAGGAAAAATGAGCTATACCTTGTGCAGTGGATTAATCCAGGAGGTATAGAAGGCAGTGATGTGAGGGGTGCACGTATGGCTGTGGCCCTTCAGCAGTGACCAGAATTTCCTCTCTGCTACCTGTGGTTTGCTGTCCTCTCAGTTATGCTAATAAAAGGTTTTGTAGAGTGTGCTGCAAAACATATTCCTAAAAGGATCCAGCCAGAGTCTGAAGAAGCTTCTCCAAGGTATTTCTGTTGTGGGAGTTACTTGTCCTGTGGCATACTGGATCAGGGAACTGCTGGTGGTTAAAACTAACTCAGCTCAGAAAAAAAGTAATTATTAATTTGCAGATGAATCAATTCCCTGATCTGACTTGCTCTGATCTGATTGGTGAGTGCTTATATCAGCACAGTGAAGGGGCAGGAACATGACAGGGTTGGGGGGAAGGCAGAAATTCCTTGTTTGGCAATATCCCTCATTTTTATTGACTTAAACCAATTATTAAACTTTATCCTTGGAAAAAAAAAAAAAGAAAGAAAAATTAAAAAGAATTGATTAGTCTGTAGCTGGATCATCTCCCTCCGCTGCCTGTGCAGTGTATCGCGTAAGGAGGAGTGCTGGCAGAAGGTGTGGGATGAAGGGTGGACTGCAGCAGCATTTCTTTTTTGGTAATTGTCTTGGAACTACACCTATTGTTTTAGCTCGAAGTAGTTTATGTGTAACATTAATATCCATGTCCATGCTTCTCGCCTTCTGTGATTTCCAAGTTCTGATATGACCTTTGGCTCATGAGCTATTTTAAAGGATAAAAAAAAAAAAAGGAAAAAAATCTTTCTTGGCAGCCAGCTTCAGTTTTGCAAGGGTTATGTTACACTCCTGCAGAACAATATGTAATTCAGACTGATTCCTTCAGGCTCAAAAGAAATCTTTGTAGCAGTATTTTGCTATAATTATATTAGTGTGGAAACGCCGTCTCTCTAGCAACATTAAGCAGTAAGGTGCTAGAGTAATACAAGTGTAGGTAAGTCTGTATGAGGAGTTGCTGCATCTGGTAGCCCAGCATCAAGGAAGAAAGTGTAGCTCCTCAGGGCCAGGTCCACAAGGATGTATTCCCCAGAGGCACAAGCAGACAAATGTAGCTTAACAATACAACAGGAGAACCTGCAGCAATCGGGTGCGGGGCATTGGCTGGACAACCCTACTGAGCAGCTATTTACACACACCCAGCCCCTTTTATCTCTTTTTCTTTTTCCCCCCAGTATTCTCCTATACTAGGTTAATAGTTGGACTTGATCTTAAAGGTCTCTTCCATCCAAAATGATTCTGTGATTTCCTATGCTTGTTCTATCCCAAACCACTTTCATCACTCCCTTTTCTTGCCTTCAATTCTTCCTCTAAATATCCTGTACTATGCCTTCTGCAATCCCAAAATACTCTTCCTGGTATCTCATAATGAGCCCCACGGCCAGTGGGCAGTAACACCCTCCTTCAGTCTGCCAGGTGATCCAGAGAGAGCCTCTCACTGCTCGTGTTTCTGACAGCCCTGGGAGCAGCTGGACTGAGGGCTCAGTTTCCTTCATTTGGGTTATTGGGGTTCCTTTGCCTCACACTCTTCATCTGTGCTCTTTGTGCCACGCAAGAGGCAAGAGAGCGGGCACCGTGTCGCTGCTTCCACAGCACGGGGTGCAACAGAGGATCACCTGCGACTCCTCCATTCTGGGGCTGACGGAGCCATAAACTGAGGCACATTCAAAGAAAAAAAACCTTTTTTTTTTCCCATTTGCTAAACGACCAAGTGCATAAATTACCAAAAAAAAAAAAAAAAAAAAAAAAAAAAACACCCAACAGCTTTCTACTCTTAGAATTAAGAAAGTGCAAAAGGTGGGGAAATCCAGATTAGATTTTTAAA
>JANHGN010007136.1:0-24435 GCA_024605025.1 Megaceryle maxima | reverse complement strand
AGCTGCTCCTCACCACCCTTGTGCTCCAGCCCCTTCCCCAGCTCCGTTGCCCTTCTCTGGCCACACTCCAGCCCCTCCATGTCCTTCTGAGAGTGAGGGGCCCAAAACTGACCCCAGGATTCAAGGGGTGTCCTCCCCAGTGCCCAGTCCAGGGGGACAATCCCTGTCCTGGTACAAGTCAGGATAGTAGGATCCTTGTTCCAGGCATTTTGAGAAGACAAGTGGGCTTGCAGGAGCCTGGCTGCAGAGCCTGTTCCTCCTCCCCTTACAGAGGCAGAGCGACTCACCCTCTGGAGGGTTTCTCTGCTATCAAACCTCTCTCAGAGCGGCCCTTTGCCGGGGCAGCCGTTGCAGTCTTGAAGCTCTGTCGGAGCTGCTGGTTGCTGCTGATCAGCAGGGATGGAACGGGGCAGAAACACAGCAGCAGGAAGATCATGGGTGATCCTCTGCCTTGGCTGTGCCTGCTGAGGTGTCGCCTGTTCCTCGTTCTGAGATTTCTGGCTGGCTGATTCTGTCTCAGATCTCGTGGATTAAGTGATGCACGGCAGTCAGGGTGTTATTTATATATTAGCCTTGCCTTAAAGCAGGGGTTCTGCTGCTAGTTCAGCCACACTAAGAAAACAAAATCATACTGCAGAGGCAGCACAGAATCACACGATCACAGAATGCCAGGGGTTGGAAGGGACCTCTGAAGATCGAGTCCAACCCCCCTGCCAGAGCAGGACAAAACTAGAGCACCTCAGCACCACGAGGGTGTCTGTACGTGTGCCGTGTCTTAACACCAGCTTCCTCGGGTGGCAGCGGTGCCTCCTCCCGAGCGTGTGCTTTGTGGTCTTTGTGTTTGTCCATCTCTCACGTGAATGAACGCCGCCATGGCGCGGCTCTGTGCTCTCTAAAGGCTTTTTAGGCTCCCGGGCAGCTGCTTTGCTGATGATTTTGGTGTTTGACTTTGCAACTGTCTGCAAGGGGGCGTGGGGAGAGATGTGTATTAAGGCTTTGTGGAAGGATGTCCTGCGTGTCTGCTGCCAGGGTGTAGCCTTGGGCTCTCTTTATGATTTTGGTGGTGGTAGAATCCGGCAACATCAGATTAAGATGGGAAGAGAGTGTTTTGTGCAAGCCCTGCGTGAGCTCTGTAATGAAATGTCTTGGAATAGCATTCATCAGTGTATCGCAGTAACGACAGCAGCTAGAACACAACGGGGCTGAAATTAAACTACTGGGGGGCGTTTTCTGCTGTCCTCTCATGAGCTCAACTGATCCTCCCCTGCTGCAGGGTAGTTCTGGACAGGAAGAAGAAATCATGGCCTTAAACATGAAGTGGAAGCTGATAATACTCTCCCTTTGGTTTGAGAGGATGTTCAGTGCCGTGCCAGTTGCATCCTCTTCAAACCAGGTCTGGGTGCTACCAAGAGGTTATATTTAGCAGCTGGTGGCACTAAGTGTGGTTTGTTTTGTTGTTTGGGGTTTTTTTTTGTCAGCTAAAAAGGACAGCAATGTGCTGTCAAGTGTCAAATGGCATCGTGGGGCTATGTCATTATTGCCTCTCGATGACTCCGCATTCCGAGCGTTCAGATTGTAAGCAGAAGGATAGCTTTCCTGGCTGCCAGCTTTGCTGACTCCATCTGGGATCTAAAATTCAAGCTGTGTCTTTCCTGGCTCTGTCGCTAATAATAAAGATTCCTCATTTGGAACTTAGTTAACAAAATTGATGCTGATGCACAAGCTGAAGGAGACTCTAGCTCGCTTTCCTCCAGACGTGTGGGTAAAGCACTGAGCAGGAACATCATCATTTTAATCTATAAGGTCATCAGATGACTTAATAGACACCAGATTTGTGGAGGAAACAGAAGATATTTTAGCATAACAAGCCTGTTGATTATACAGCTTTTTAGCAAACACTAGAAAGCTGATTGAGTTTGGTCAGCCAGGCTTCTGTTTCCAGACTAGCCAGGAAGAGCTATGGGTCGTCAGGAAGTTTTTCTGCAAATCTGGGGAAATTCCATTTGGTATAACATATGGTAGAACCTTCCTCTCCCTCCTTAGGAAGTGAAGTCTGACTCTTCACTCAACCAATTGCCATCTTTTTATTGGCAAAATGGATGTGCAGCTGCAACGCACGCTTCTGAGTGATGGAACCTTTCATGTCTTTGGCAAACAGTGGCACCAGCAGCCTGTTCCTCTCCGCTTACATCTCCTCCAGAAAGTCATTACCAGCTGAGATTACACTAACACTTTCTGCCGTGTAGGTGTTTCCTCCTCTGATCCTATTGAACCATCAGGGAATAAAATGCCTCATGTTCTCATTTTCCTGCGTGGAGCCTGAGAACAGAGCTTGTGCTGCTGCTTGTTGGAGGAAGGGAGGTGGCGAGGAGCGCCTGGTGCTGTGTGTTGTGAGTCGCGGGGACACGCTGTGCAGGATTGTTTGCTCCACACCGCCTCCCGCCGCTCCGCTTTACTAAACTCGTGGGGGAGGAATAGATTGGCTGAATTGTACTTGTAGGCATAATATTAGTGCTTGAAAGGGTGAAGGCGAGTGGTGCTTAACTGGAAACAGGCGCTGCGTATGTTGGCGAAGGTTCCTGTTCCCAGCTCCTTGTCCTGCCCGGTTGATTCTGGGAAATCAAGGGGATGAGTCCACAGGGGCTGTGCGGCCTCGGCTGGGGGGCTGCTTTCCTTTGCTGTTGAGATCAGCAGGGAATCGGGGCTTGCTGGGATCCCTGTTGTGCCAGCCCACTCCCACTTGCTGCTTTTTAGTGTTTATTGAAACCTCCCTCTCCTAGCTCCTGTTTCCAACAACCAGGCAAAGTCAGCAGTCAGGCAAAAACAGGCAGGGAAATGTGGGTGGCCTTTAGGGTGTTTTTCTGTGGCCCAACATGACTTTCTCATTGTTTTTTTTTGGGTTTTTTTTTTTCCTTGATCTCTTCCCTTTGTTGACTGTAAAACACCCTGGGAATATCTTTTGGCATCTGTTGATGAGAATGAGGTGTCTCTTCTAAAGATGGACTTAGGCTTGAGCTCAGGTGGGCTCAACCCAGTGTCTGACTCTCTGGGGTCACAGTGGAAGTTGGTATTGAAACAGCACTTAAAGCTTTGATGTTTATGACCCTCGGAAAAGTAGGATCTTAAGTAACTTTCTTTTCCTATAATGGGAAACACCTTTTCCTGAAGTGTGGACTTATTACATCAATTCAGAGCTGCTGAAAACATTTCCTTTCAGAGAATCACTTAAACTGGGTAGCTTGGAGTCCCTCTCTGGTGGGTTGAGTTGCTGCCTGCCTACATTTGTTTCTCCTCACTAATGGCATTATTGCCATACTTTGAAAGCTCACAGTTGTGGACCATAATGATCTAACTCTTACCTCCTGCTGCACGATGGTGCAAATACTTTAACTCTGCGTCAGTGCTGGCACTTTAGGTTTTAATTCTTTTCTGCCAAACAAGGGCTGAGCACATCTGTTAGGAAAGAAATAGGTGAAACCTGTCTCTAGGGACCTGTAAAAAACCAGAGGATGTGGTCTGAACTCCCAGGGACAACTGTCTTTAAAAACAGCCACACAACCCCCAAACCTGCCAAATGACCAGGCTGAGTGTCCCCACGATGTCCTCACTAGCAGGCTTCTGAGGGCTGTCTGTCCCTCTAGGACAGAGAGCATTGCCCATGTTGCTTTGCACGTGCTGCACCCTCTCTCCTAAATCTCCCTTTAGAGGGGGATGGATTCTAAAAGACATTTCTTTCTTGGGAGACATGGCTGAAGAGTCTTGCTAGGTATGGCTGCAGTGCTGTTTATGTTGCAGGGGTTCTTTTTCCCCCTTTGTCCTGCAGCTGGAGTGTGTCTGGTGAACCTTTCTGGGTTCCTACACCTGGACATTGAGAAAATGAGTCCCTGGGACATACAAAGTCCTCCCTTTTCTCTTGTGTGCGTTCTGCTCAGAGCAGGCGAAAATGAAATATTACTAAAGGCAGATGTTACAAGGACACAAGAGATGCCTTTAATCTTTTATTGTACATTATAAAATGTTTATTGCTCTGTCTGTATCAGAGGTGTTGACCTCTCCCTCTTGGTGATGGAGGAGTATGTTCTGGCAAAGGATCCACTGAAGAGACCTTTGGGGTTGGCCTGCCTTCTGAAACTGGCACAAGGGCAGCCCTTGCTGCTTCACCAGCACATCTGCAACAGACTTCCCAGTGCCTTTCTCCTAAACCAACCCTTTTGGAAAGGCTGGTGACACTGGAAGAGGAGAGATGGCTGAACTCAGTTAGTGCCAGCCTGTTTATTTGCAGGAACTTGGAAACCAGGCTCATCAGAGCACGGGTTTGTTGTAGTGAGTTTCAACCCTACGCAGGCCAACCCCTCTTGGTATTTGAAGGACCAAGTCGGATCTTGCCTCATCCCCTAGTGCATATGGAGTGGTCTTGTGGTGTAATTAATAAATGCAGATACCCCCTGGCACATTACAAAGAGTAAATCTTTTTCCACGTGATGGACTTGCATCTACCAGCTTCCAGAGCACCAGCAATCCCAGGGATCCCATCAGCTTACACACACCGAGCACTTGGTAAGAGAGAGGAGAACCCCCAGCCCCTTTCCCATTCATCATCCCCCTTCTGACAGAGGACTGCCTCCAGCAGATACCTGCTGTACAACGTCACAGAAATAGTGCAGGCAGGACGCGTACGGAGAACCAGACCTTCCCCAGGAACCCTACTGAAAGAAGCAATTTAAGAACTTGAGCCCTCAGAAAAAGGTCCCTTAGGCAAGAGCCTTCCACAATAAACAGCTGTTGCCACTGGAGACCTTGCATAGCAACCGGTATCACCAGGTTTGGTTTCTTTTTTTTCTCTTTTTCTTTTTTTTTTCCTTTTTTCTTTTTTTTGCTGACTGGCTACATTTTTATGGACCTTTTTACCACACTGGTAGTGGACTCAGGTCCAGCTGAAAATACCACAAAGAAAATGGTTGAAATTATCCTGGAAGCTAAACAACGGCTTCTGGTGTCCCCTCGTGTTGGTCTGTGCCTCAGTGCTTGGCATGCCCCGATTATCTGAGATGAAGAGCACCAGTGCGAGACAGGAGAGACGGCGACGGTGGAGACGTGTTGCAGCCAAACTGGAGAACACCCAAGGAAGTTCTCCCAGTGGGACTGGAAACTGGGGTATGCCTTTTTTTTTTTCTTTGTTTTGTTTTAAAAACCCACCTGCAAGGCGTGTTACACGACACACATCAATGGAACAAAGCAAGCCAGGAGCACACAGCAGCCGAGATGTGGTTGCTGGTTATGTCTGCGATGAGCTTTCCTCCTTTCTTGCTTGGAGAGGAGTGACAGTGACTGATGCCTGAGCTCACATTAATACTGTCAAAATGTAGTGACAGCGAGACAAAATAAAGATACAACAAAACCTCGGACATTTTCCAAAGACAGGAAAATTGTTCCAGAAGACGGAGTGTGAGGGTGGAGTGCACCAGAAGTTGCTCCAGCCCAGGTGATTCATGAGGCCAGCAGAGGATCACCGGCCGCAGCCGCCTCCCCGACGCTTTCCCATCTTCATTGGTTTGTTTGGGTTTCAGGGTTTTTTTGCAGGATTTGTTTCTTTCTGGACAGATGTTTTGCAGAACGCAGGCAAGGAGGCGTGCGCCGGCAAGTGACAGTCACTAAGTCTCTTTCCAAATTGCTCCAACAATATTTCACCTCCCAAGTCATCAAGGCTCAGAGGCAGAAAGTGAGAGTGAGGGATGGAGTCCATCTATCAGCAGGCAGCCTGTCATGCTTCGATGATGTTCACTGAGGGCTTGTTTTTTGGAAACTAGGAGAGGAGACAAAGGAAGAAATGATGTGTGTAGGAACCGCTAAAGGGGAGGGGGGTGGAAAATCCACAGCAGAGATGAGTGCAGTGTGGTGGTCATGGTTTGGTTTTCTAGTTCCTGTTCCCATCCCCTCAGGCTAATGAGGAAGGGCCGCAGTTGAGGTTTTAGGGCTGGGTGGCTCATCCCTGTCTGCTGCTGAATCAGTGGAGGATGGCAAATAATAATTAAATGCGAGGTGAGGGGGATGTCTCAGCGCGCGAGTTGCGAATAGAAACTTGAGAAAGCGAAATTAATTGAAGTTGGTAGAAATTATAGGCTTGACTCTGCTTTACACTAAGGGCGTGGGATGTGTGTGTTACACATTCCACAGATACACATCCTCTGTGCCATCAGCCCTGCTCCTGCTCACCAGCTCTTGGGTTAACTGCAGGGGTAACAGCCCCTTTACCCCATAACCCCTCTGGGCTGCTGCAGGGTAAGGACTAGAGCAGCTCAGGGACTGTGGCACTGCTCAGTGCAGTTTTCTTCCAGAGATGTTCAGATATTTCAGAAATATGGGCTGAAACCTCTTCTACTGATGGAGGTGCTGGCTAAGGCAGAGGCAGGAGGCCAGCGCTGGCGTCCTGATGCTGGGAGGCTCCCACCACTAATGAAGCCGTGGAACTGGCCTGCGTAGATGGGAAGGGGCATTTCCTCTCTGCATCTCAGCTGGAGGGAGGAGGCTGGAGCGAGGCTGTTGAGCAGAGGCTGTTTTTTGGGTACCTTTAGGTCCCCACCCCTCCCCAGCAGCGTCTCACCTTGCTGCGGAGGAGCCCTCCGCTCTGGTGCTCGGGAGTGCTGTTCTCCGAGGAGCTCTTCACTTTCTCCTTGCTGTTATTTGGCTCGTTATCTTTGATGATATCGTACTGTCTGCAAAACAGGGCGATCACCCCTAACAGGAAAAAGCATTAATGATCACACAAATGAGCTCAGCCCTTGGAGCCTGCAGAGATCAGAGAGAGATCCCTTCCTTGCCAGCCAGCTCTGTGCCTTCTGGGAGAGCTCTCGGCAGCGTTTGCAATCGCTCCAAAGGATCCTTTCTAACACAGCTAGTCAGCCTCCTGGCTGTTTCCTTCTCAGGTCCTAATTCCACGCTAAACTAGCTAGACAGAAGCACAGGAGATTAATTATATTGCTGCAACTTCCCCATCATTAAATGGGACAAGTGTTTTCAGCCCTACATTTGGGTACCGATCAACACCAACCGGGCGCTTAAACGGGATCTTTGCTTTGCAAACGCAGGAGCTCCTGGGATTTCTGGTTAGTGAAAATGTGTCCTCTGATTTCTCTCCTGCGGGGTGAAGAGAAGGAGCTGGAGCTGGCAGATGAGGGGCAGGTACCGACCCTGCCCACGTGTGGTACGAGCTGGGGCCTTTGGAGCTGCAGGACAACATCTGCAAACGTGCAGCAGTGACGGCAGCAAAAGCTGCCAGTGGAAATTTCCTCCCACACACGCAGGCACATGAAGAGAAAAGCAGGGGCAGCCACAACACGTAAGAAGACTGCACGTGTCTTTTTTGGAAGCTTTTATGTGACATTTTGACCAAATAACTTTCCTGCCTGCAAATTCTAAAGAATTGAAGTAAGAAGTGAAGTAGACCCAGGCAGGTGCTGCTTCACCCTTACTGAAAAAATATTCTGGCTCCCCTAATAGCAAAAGTATGTAAAGCTTTCACCAGATCATCACAAACCACTTTCTGAAGCGAGGTGTTGTTCTGGCAGCTGCCCCTGAGTGCTACTGATAAACACAGCGGTCCAAATTCTTTCTTGCCTATGTGAACAAATGGCTGATCCTAGGAGAGTAGGTTGACATCTGCCACAGTCACACCGTCTGTGATTTCTGATGGTCAAACTGAGGCACAGAGAAGCAAAGTGCTGTAAGCAACATCAGACAGCACTAGAGCTTGGGTCTTGCCTCAGTTCAGAGCCCTGGGCACAGACTGGTTCCAGTTTGCATTTGCTAAGACATCATTACACATTCAGGTTGTGGCCAGGTCAGGTTAAGAGCAGGAAAGAGGGGTTCTCTGC
Organism: Megaceryle maxima; assembly: GCA_024605025.1. NCBI lineage: Eukaryota > Metazoa > Chordata > Aves > Coraciiformes > Cerylidae > Megaceryle > Megaceryle maxima. The sequence goes on along the minus strand of JANHGN010007136.1, from coordinate 16,564 downwards.
AAAGAACCCACTAGATGGAGAGACCTTCCCCCTGCCCACTTTCCTTTTAACATGTAAGTCAGCTGTCTAGAAGGGAAATTGTGGTATTAGCAAAGTCTTTGTTCTGACACTGATCTGAGTTCTAGATTGTACTACAGGGGGAGATGAATCAGTTGTTTGGTCGCTTCATGTAATTATTCATGATTGTTTTTACTGGCAGGGCATTTAAATTTAAATGTGCACAACTAAAACTCGACATAAACATTGGAAAGATCATGGACTAGAGGTTTTGAAAACCTTTTGATTTAATTTAGGTTTTCATTTGGCTGTTGTCTTTAGTAATAATTGCTGTCCAGGCTCTGGAAATGCAAATAAAGGGTAAAATGCAGGGTAAACTCTAGAGAATATTATATGTGGATTTGGGTCTGTGTCACCTGGGTTCACTTGTAGGAGCCCTTTTAGAACTGAACAGGCCACAGTTAATTCCTCCATCCCCCTCTTCTGTGACAGACCTCAGATCTCTGGCTGGTTTCCTCTTCACATCTCTCCCTGGAGGTCTCTCACCTCACCTCAGCAGCATTTAGTGCAAAGGGTCTGAATCTTCTGTTGGAGTAAACTGCTGCACCCCCTGTCAGTTCAGGATTGTTACAGTTTGCAGCAGCAGAGATGACAAAATACCCCCTTTAGAGGACATAACATTATGCTCACCACTGAAACTACAAGTTGTCCAAACCCTCAGCTGCTCAGTGCTGTTGGGGTGGGTTTCTTCTGACTGAGGATCACTCTGTGTGTGGAAAGGTGGTTTGAGTGGGACAAGGGGGCTAAATATCGAGTGTAGCAAAGGTTAACTTCTATGGATTGTAGATTTACCACAGCGCTGATTCCTTGGGTCACCCGAACCATCCCCCCCCGGGCACTGTGCTCTGTGACTCGCAGGGAGCAAATCTCATTTCATTAATGTTTTATGTTGTGGCAGGAGCAGCAGCTGACCTGCAGGCAGGGTGGGCCAGGGCTCTAATTAGAAAACAAACATGTACAAACTTTATTTCCCATTAACTCATGCGTGTAATTTCCAGACAGAACAAGCCAAAGGGCTGGCTGCAGCCCCCTCGGACATGCTAAGCTGATGGAGCAGGAGTTAGAGGCATTTTCCTCTCCCTAATTTCTGCCTTAGAACATATGAGAGATCTGTACAGTAAGCTCTGTTGAAATGTGGTCCCAAACTCACGTTGGAAAACTCCTGAAAAATTAATTTCTGTATTTGTACATATTGCAGGAAGTCATAGCGAGAAATCCTCCCGTTGAAGGAGCCCATTTATCTGAGGCTGTGTGAGTGGCTGTGCTAATGGATGTGCCCAGTTCTGCCCATTGCATCCCACAGCAAAGTGGCCATGGGATGATTTTACTGCACCACTGGGTGCTCCACAGACTGCCCACGTGGTCTGGCTTATAAAATCATAACAGTGGCCGTTTTATAGCAGAGCCTTTGCTTGGATTAAAAGGATTAGTGGCTGCAAGGTGTAAGGGTGGCATTTCAAGAGATTGCCAAAAGATTGGCTCCAAAGCACCCTTTGGGACAGGAGCTTTCAGCCAACGCTAGTTCCTCCTCCTCCCACCCCCCCCTAAACTCATGTGGATGTTTCCTTTGGTTAATAATTTTCTACTCACATCCCTCCCCTTCCTATTAAATACTCTTATTAGTATTTTAATAGTGGATGTTGAGAGGATCTGGCTTTATTGGTGTTTTGATGTTTGGGGCCATTTGGTTTTTCAATGCTTCCATTATTTTAATTGATTTTGAAGTGGGTTTTAGTGTATGTATCACAGTGGGCGTTGAGAGCAAAACTCTTAAATTTCTGTTTTGTGTGAGAGTTGGAGTCACATAATAGCCAGATAATTACAGTGACCTGTAGCATTTGAAGGGCTCGAGGCACCACGTTGGGTGGCTGAGGACATTATCATCAGCACACTCTGGAAAAATGAAGATTGCAGGATTAACCAGGGGGAATTAGGCAATTGGTTCATCAAGGCCATAATCTACTTCTGCTGGACCAGATCAGACTGATCTGGACTAATTCACCTGCTTCTGGCACTGCCCTGCCCGTGATGCTACCGAGGGATCAGAGGTGCCCTTCCAGCAGCTCTTTTCATGGGAGGAAGGGTTTCTTTTCAGGTCTTACGTGGTAACACCAGCACAGCAAGCGAGCCAGAGGGTCCTGGGGAGGTTAGGGGCTTTTGACAGAAAGGTTGAACTGACCTGCCCACATAAACAACACCACAACAATGATGAGAATCTCCCCCGCTCGCAGCTGTTGGTTTTTCTTCGCCATCTCCTTCATTGTCACCTCATCTGCACAAGGGGAAAGAAAGACCATGAAACGGAACCGCACGGCTCAGGCCGCACCAGCCGCTGGTGGGACAGCGCCCTTGAGGTGACTCCTCAGCGCGTCAGGGTCACCGCTGGCACCGAGAGAGTCCTGGGGCCTCAGTCACGCCAGCAGCGCTTTGAACTTGGTAGAGCATCACCTGCTCTGCAGCCACTGCCCCGGACAACCCGCAGGAGATGGGGAGAGGGAGGAGCAGCGAGATGGGATCAACAGGCGGTTACCGCAGCGGAGCTGCCGCGGGGGAATCCACACGCTCTCCAGCCCCGTGGCAGCTCATTCTGCTCTGGCTCTGGGCTCTCAGTGCCGTCTGCGCCTGTCACGAAGCCTTGCACGCTTCAGCGGCTCCTCTCCCAGCTCTGGAGCGCAGAGCCTGGCACACGATATTTTACAGGGGAGCCGGGGGATTCGGGAAGGAGTTGAGCCTTTTTGCAGGGCGTAATGTGCCTCCTTGGCTTCAAAGCACTAAGCAGATTAGAGTCCAGGCCCCCAGGGAAGGAAGCAGCGCTCCTCTTAGTGCTTTCAGATGAACAGCAACTCAGTACTGACAGACACCGAATCAGTTTAGCAGAAAGAGTCAAGAACTCACAACACCCTCAGAACCGCGGCCAAAAGCCCTGCAACAGGCTGGCTCCTCGGCAGGCAGTGACCCCTGGTACCCTGGAGCCCGGTACTCCCTGGCTGGCCCTTTGTGTAGCAGAGATTCTGGCTGGCAGAAAACCTTCAACAATGTGGTTTGGCCGAAGAGGAACAAGTGAAGGGGTTGCCAGCGAGGAAGTGCCTGATTTCCTCAGTGGAAATATTCAAAACCCAATGGGATGTGATCCTGGACAACCTGCTCTGACTCTGCTTGAGCAGGGGTTTGGATTAGGTGATCTCAAGAGGTCCCTTCACCTGTGGGTCTGTGGTTTGGCAGGAATATTTGAAATTTAAGAAAAGTGGGAGTCTCTGGGTATCTTTTTTCCTCTGCTGTCCTGGAATCCAAGCACAGGGGACTCGGTGAATGCCCCCAGGTGCCCTGTGAACACGGTGGTGTTGTGCCCAGTGCCACTTAGGGGTCTAGTTCCACACGAGTTCAGAGTGCCCAGGAATTTCCCCTGGTGTTCTCCAATTGCAAGGATTCTGGACACACAGCTCCTAGTCTGGAAACCTTTTCCTCCTCCTCCTCCTCACTTTGCCTGTCAAACCTCATCTGAAATGGGAGAAATGAACAGCCAGCCTTCGGCAGCGTCTCCCTCTGGCTTTGTGCACCCATCAGCCGTGTCTGGTGACACTCAGGGCATCCTGCTTGTCCACAGGGGGCTGTGAGAGGCCACTCAGCCCTGCGTGCATTCAGCACAGCTATTCTCACTGCCCAGGATGCTGCTTTCCTCTTCCTACGCTGCCTGGGCATCCCAGGGGCCATACAGGAACTCACCCACACTTGCCTTTATTTTTAGAGGCTAGTTTCTCAGCTTCCCTGGGGGTCTTGAAGAGGACAGGCTCACTGGCAGGGCTCTGGCCTTGGATGCTGATGGACTGGACATGCACAATGTACTCAGTGTCCTCCTCTAGGTCCCAGAGGGCACAGGAGCGGGTGGTGGTGTTCACCTCCTGGATGAAGCGCAGCATCCGCACGTCCTTCTTCTGGAAGCCGAGAGAGGAGAGCACAGAGTGGTGGAGAGGCCTCTCGTGTGCACTGCTGTCATCTTAAGACCACTGCTTCCTGCCCTGTCCACCACGGATGTGGAGACCATCAGATCCTTTCCTCTCTGCAGCCACCAATATGTGAAATGCTGCTGCAAAGAGGACGGGAAGCCAAGTCCCCTCCCAGACCACGAGGGACAGGACGAGAAGGAATGGGCTTAAACTGCAGCAGGAGGGTTTAGAAACAGAGGGGACCTGGGGTGGAGATGAACATGGCTCACACTGGGTAACTGTAGGCACCGTACCTGTTGGGAAATTGCAAATCCAATGACAACTTCATCTTCCAGAACATCCCAAGTCACAACGGCCGAGTTGGCTTTCAGGTGTTTGACTGTGACATTTACCGGAGCCGAGGGGCTGTCTGCAAGGAGGGAGAGCAGAGCCTTTACAGGGACCAGTCACAGCCACAGGCAGGAGACAGAGCGAGGAAGGGAAGGAGTGAGAGAGGACCTTGCTCAGGGTCCTTCCTCTGTATGGTTCTGGGTACAGGACCTGGAAATTCCAGGGTCTCCACATCTTAATTACTGGTGAGGCTCAAGATGAGTGGCATTAAACATGTAGGAAATAACTGACCCTTGGAAAGTGTTTCTTTCACCACAGCAGACCACTGACTAGCTCATTCATCCCATTCATCCCATTCATCTCATCCTTCCCAGCCACGTACCACATTTTCTCTCGTTTCCTATTATGGTCTGGCAGTGACAGCTGGGAGGAAACGCAAGATCAGCCTGGGAAGCATGAAAGCAGAATGCTCTGATGAGCACTCTGGAGGTTTGAAATTCAGGAGTAGTAAATGGGAGTGTTTCTTTTCCTTTTCCCTGTTAGCTTGACATAAAATCTTTCATACACATTTTGTGGCTGATGAGCTGTCACTCAGATGGTCGGAGGACATCCAGCAACCACCTGCTTACAGCCAACAGGCCAGGCCAGGCTGCGGCAGCACCGAGGGACCGTTGTCACGTGAAGAGGGCAGGCCATGAAAACAGCAGCTCGAGGCTCCCTGTTTATTCCCAACTCCAGAGCCCACCTTGAGTTTCCATCTGCAGGGAGGACCTGCGTGGACTTGCCAAGGAGAGCTGGGCTCTGAAGGACCAGCTGGGCTCCTGCACACCCTCCCCGGGAGCCTCTTCCCAAGGGAGCTGCACGGCCAAAGCCTTTCTTGGCATCTGGAGGGGAAGGTTTTACCTCGCTGGCTTGGCACAGCCCTCCCAGTGCTCCGTGCAGCAGGTTGGGCTCCTGTGTCCTCTCTCCTCTGGTCAAATTTAATTCACAATCTCCAGTTTGTGCTCTGAACCCAGAGGCAGTAAATGCTAACGAGACTGCTCAGACTCCAGCCACCCCTGGGAGGTCGGTGGGGTGAGGTGGAGTCATTTTTTCTGGCAGAAGACTACTTCTATTGCTTTGGAACCGCTGCACAACGCTGCCCTTGTGGGGCTGGGGCTGAGGTCAACAGTAAAAGAAGGCTGCATGTGTGCCTGTCTCCAGTAACACTTGTCGGATTTATAGGCAGTCCCAGACGCCTGGATGTGGCTGAAAATATTCTAGCTGTAGTGTCAGTGTCTCCTAACAACTGACTTCACTCCTGGCGAATGTTCCCCCGGGATCAGAGAAAATAACGGCAGCGCAAAATTCCCCAGCTGAAGGTCAGTGCTGTTTTACGCTGAGCAGAGCGATGGTTTTATCCCTTTCCCTCCTCCCAAAACAGCACCCAGAGCCTGGCCTTCAGAGCTCCTTTTACTAGCAGGTGGGAAACACACACCCACCAGTGACACCATTAGGAATGGGATGTCTGGACAAGCCGTTGGGACTGAGGCTGATTGTAGTGAGTCCTTCAGGGGGCAGAAAGGTCGCTGAAAGATGCATGGCTAAATTCACATGACTTTGGGACTTTAGAAGGAGGAGCAGCAAGCAGTGGTGGTCTCCAGGATTTCATAGGGGGAGCAGATCTCTGGAGTAGAAGATCAAGTTGGGGTTGACCCCGACTCTCATCTCTGAGGGGCTGGTCTTCATGAAAGGAGGAAGCAGTCTCCAGCCAACTCTCAGAGAGCAGAGACATTTCTCATCCTCACCCTGTGCTGCAGCAGCAAGGCCAAGGACAAGCTGAGCAGGGGAGATGGATCATCCTCCCCAGCCTGAACACCAGCACCTTCCAGACTCAGCTCCCTGCTGTGACATGAGGAGGGGACGTGGGTCTGCAGCTCCTCACCTTCCCCCGTGACTGAAGCTGTGTGCAGACAAGGGTAGGGTCTAATTTTAGGAAGGGGCAGTCAGCAGACGGGAATGCGTACGGGAAGGTCTGTGAGTCACGCCTGATGAATTTGCTAGAACATAGGGAGGACATGATGGAGTTGAGAGATGGGAGACAAAACAGTCTCCAGCTGCAGCCGGGCACTTCGCCCTTCTCCAAGTACAGCTGTACAGTTAAATCCCACCATGGTTGTCTTTCCTGGGTATTTTTAGGAGCTAAATTTGGGGTTTTTTTTAGGTGCTACCATTGATTTACCCAGCTTGGGTTGAGGAGGCCTTTGAAAGGAGATGAATTAACTCCCCAGGAACAGAGAGCAGAGTATCGGGGAAGAAGCTTCAGGCTGGGAAAAGGGAACATACAGAACACACCCCACTTGGTGCCCGAGTCTCCTTTGAAAGTTGTGACCTTGAGGGAGGCAAAGCATAAAAAGTGTCTTAAATTTCCTGATGACCTAAAACGTGGGGGAGTTGGGAAGACCTGGCAGAGCTGGAGGAGAGCAAACAACTTCTCTGGGAACTGATGAGAGGGGGTGGAGGGCTGCCAGGCAGAAGGGAAGCGCTCGGCAAAGCTGCAACCCAGGGCTCAGAGCCTGCAGAGCGGGACTCTGAGTGTGGGCAGGAGAGAAATCAGCCAGTGGGGATGGTCGAGAGCACTCTAGAGAAAACCCTTTGTAGTGATACCTGAGAGACAGAGGTCCAAGTCAGCAGATAAAACTGAAATCTAGGACAGCAGATCGGAGTGTGCCTTGCCCTTCACTACCACAGTTTAGGAGTAGCTACGCGTAAATCAGTGGTGTCAAACCAGTATAAAAGCGATAGGAAAAGCGAATTAAGCATGGGCTGCTACAGAAATACAAAGCCAGGAAAATTAGTTTCCTGCTCCCAGAGCTGAGTGAATAATTTAGAACCAAAATTGTAATCCCTGAGGATGCTGTTCTCCCCGCTCCCGGGAGATGCACGATGAGATCATGACTTTCTATAATCACCGTTCCAAGATACTCCACACTGCTTTTGGCTCCCTGGGCCAGTTGCAGCTCTTTGCAGTGCCAGCCCGGCCTAGGGCAGGTGGAGAAGATGCAATTTCTCTTTCCCAGCTGGCTGGGGGGGGGGTGTGTCAGCGTTTCTAGCAGGGCCTTGAGGTGCCAAATCCTAACGTTTGATCCTTTCTAGAGTCATACACAACTCCTGGGAACTTTGCTTCTGTGCTTGCAGTGGCCAAAGAAGCTGCTGGTGTTCCGGGAGCGGGCACAGAGGGTGGGATGGCCCTAGGGGCTGTTATTTCCTCACTGTGCATCAATCCTTTCCATGCCTATTTACTCCAGAGGCAGCACATCCCCTGTCTGCTCCGTAAGGGATCCATATGGGACAAGGTTTCTGGTTTAGCTCCATCCCAGCGCAGAGGGTGCGGTGCCTGCTGGAGCGGATCGTACGTTGCAACCTGCTTGGCCAAATTTGGACACGAGTTGTGTGCTGGGGTGAAAAGTTGCTCTTGTCCTCGTGTCAGCAGAAATTGCATCCCCTTCTTTAAGGGGAAGCCCTGATTAATGAAGGTGAAATCATGATTTTAAAACGTGAATGACTGGTTCAAAACTGACCGTGCTTAACCTGTGTCTTGTTTCCTTCCCACAGGGACCCTTCCTCAGGTGAGTCACAGTCCTGCATCCCCCAGAGCTGTGTGTCCCAGCCCTGCCTTGCTCCTACCCACCTTGGGCCCTTCTGGCAAGAGCAGGTCAGAGCCGCCTCCGCACAGCAAGGAGGCATGAGCGATGAAGATTACCCTTAATCCCCTCTTAATGCTGAGAACTTCTTCTAGCTTCTCATTAAACGCTTTGCTGATTATTAATGGACTTTTATATGAGAGAGAGAAAAAAACCCAACCCACACTGTACAGCTTTGGGCTGATTCCTCCCTGGCTTTTCACTGTCGACACAGCAGCTGCTGGCATGAGGAATTGGAAACCACTTATGGTAACTTCCCCATCGGAGCTGTAGTGTGGATGGGATGGGGAAGGAGATAGAGAAGGACAAAGGTTTGTTTGGCTGCTGTGAAGATGGGGCTGCTGATCGAGGGTGGTGGGGTCAGCAATCAGGGTGTCTGGGGTGTTCTTGCCTGGCAGGGAGGTACTTGGGCCACAAAGACATCACTGGGAGATGCTCAGAGCTCCTGGCTCTCTGCTGCTGTCCCATTCCGTAACAGTTGTGTCTCCTTTGAAGCCACTCTCAATTTGCACCTTCTGCCATGAGCTCTTGTGGCAGGGCTATGGGTGAGAGTTGGCCTTTAGCCAGGCAAGCTGCCGGGGGAATCATTGCTTAGAGAAAAGGAAGAATCTGTGGAAATTCCACACCCTCGGAGGTCACCCCTGCCAGCCCAGTCAGGCTACAGCTTTGGGATTCTTGGATTTTATTCCTGGATTTATCTCCCTGGTCAAGGGGCCCAGCCCAGCCCCAAAGCTGCTCCTTCTCAATTCAACTGGCCTGGAAACTCCAACCTCTTGGAAGTGCCTGGAGTGAAATGCGGTGGCTTCCTCCACGGCTCAGGCTACGCCGCAGTCGCGGCGTTTTCCATTTCAGTTTAGCTGCTCTCCCATAAGCAGCTCCTTCCCTGCTGTGAAGGACTCGGCTGCTTCCAAGCCCCCAGGACACGGTCCAGAGAGCACAGGCTCTGAAGCAGCTCGTTCAGCTCTATCCCCCTGCAAGCCACGTGCCCTTTCCTGCGGGAAGCAGTGAATGTCAGCCTTAAATCCCGGCAGCTCTTTATTCCTGCACCGTGACCTGACCTGTGGAGGCAGGAGATGGAAGGACACAACCTGCAAGGGGAAGGAGCATCCCATAAGGTGCCGTGTGATGTTCTCTGCCGCCCGCTCCCAGAGTGTGGCTACATAAAGCCCTGCTTTTGCTGCCTTTCAGAGCCTTTCTTTGCTCTCCCAGCACGGCTCCCTTCACTGCCTGTCAGCTTTACTGGCCCGGAGGAAGGGCTGGCACGTCATTCACCTTCCCCCAGTGTTCTAGTGAAGGGAGCCCGCAGGGCAGTGGGAGGGAGCCGAGCCCACCGCTGCCGCCCCGCTCCCGGCCGCACGCGGAGCGGGGCTATTTGCTACACTCTCACCATTTCAAAGAGCACAAAGACCAACTGGTGGTTCTTCAGTCTGCGAAAGAGGCAATTATTTCCTGCTGACCACCCACTCCCCTGTACGAATGGGATATGAATAGGCCAGCCCCCTCCTACCCCCACCCCCCTGGCCCTGTCACCGATTCCCCAGGGAGCAGATGCCCAAAGGTGTGGGTGGAAATGATGTCAAGGAGGATGGAGCCTTTTCAGGGAGCACATTGATGCTCGCTGTGTCCAGCCCGGCCATTCCCATCGGGAATTCCTTAGGGCAGAAGGAAGGGGTATTCCTCCTTTGGAGAACATCCCGTGCTGCCAAACTCAGACTCGCCAAGTCCCAAAGCCGGACAGGATTCGCTCGGGTCTTGCTGGGGCCATGACTTGGGTTTTAATGCTGCCAACCCAGAGCAGACTCATTGCTGTGGCACATTTTATCCAGCACCCAAATGTCCAGGGAGCACTGGGTACTATGGGCTTTTCTAGCTTTCCTCAGCCTATGAGAGAAATCTGCAGAGGGTGAGCAAGGGCTGGAGTGTCCCAGATGCTGGTACCCAAACCTTGCCTGGGACTTTGCTGCTCGGTCCCGACCCAGCTCTTGGATCCATCACTCTGGTTTCTACTACACACATAAAGCTTTCCATGCTTCATGGCTCGATACATTTCCGCTTTTAACTGAATTTGCCTTGAGTCAGGCCTTAATTTGGCCTCTGGGTACTATAAAAACCAGGAGGGGTTTATTCCACAACGAATGCCAACAGGACGAGGCCATACTCGGTACCAGTGCGTGGGCACCACTCCATGAAGGCTGCTTTTGGCTCCTGCCATGGTGTGCTCCTTACCCTGTGCAAGCGTGTCCCACCCTGGGAGGGATCTGCCTTTCCCACACGTATGCCCCCAGCGGGAGACAGTGTTTGGAAGAGGATGGCACAACCTCAGCTGCTTTGCACAGCGACAGCCCTGCTGAGAGGCTGACACCGAGGTTAGAAACCTCTGTATTTCAATTAAATCTCTCCTACTCTGAATGCAGAAATCAATAAAGTGCTCACGCCATCCGTCAGCTGGCCAGGAATCTCCGTGGCCTCCGTGAGACCGGAAAAGGGGCCGGAGTGGGTCCGTTTGCTGTCTCCAAACAGCTGCCAGACCGAGCGCTGCTTTCTCGTGCGTGCTGAGCCTATCGCTCAGGGTTTGATCCTGCTGGGCTGTCCCTGAGCTCAGTTCCCCCGGCTTGGAGGTGAGCGGGCCCAGTGGGACACTGGTCAGGGAATGGCATCCACAGGCTGCTTGTCACCTTTGCATTGCCCCCGTCCCCCCCCACTGTGGCTGGAGGGGCTGCCTGGGGAGGGGGTGAGGATGGAGACCCACCCAGCAGAGGAAGAGGAGCTGGGTTCGCAGGGAGGCTCAGCACAGGGAGAACATGCTTTAAAGCTGAGCAGTGAGAATCCAGCCAGGAGGTTTTGAACCCACTTTGGGCAGCAAAGGTGGAGAAGCTGCTACGGGGCTCCCTGGCTTGGAGGCCAGTCCAGGTCCTGTGAAGGCCGAGAGCTGGACGGGCCCAGAGCTGTGCTGGAGGGTGAAGTTCTACTGCTCCCCGGGCAGTGTGTTCACTCCCCCCCCCCATCTCACAAAAATAAACTCGACTTGAGTTGCTCTGTGGGCAGCGACCTTGCGGGGATGTCCTTTGTCCTAGGGCCGTGGGCTATTTTGGGGTCTTCCATCGTTGTTAGGCAGCATCGCCCCGCTGCTCTTCCAGCCCCTAACAGCAGCGCAGCGCTAACCTCTCCCAGCAGGCAATGTTTCAAACCCACTCGCCTGAGCTCTGGGTCCAAAGGGGAGGGAGCACTGAGCCTCTATCCCTGCTTGGCTCTGCTGGGAATGATTTCCCCTCCACGGGTTTTTCCAGTGGCTCTTGGCTCACACATCTTGGTGGCCTCGTGGCCACATCGTCACGTAGGGCTGGGGACACAGAGCTTCTGGTGATGCTGCTGCTACCTCTGCATGACCTTGGGAAAATTGCTCTGTACCCTCATTCCTCTTTTCCCTCTCTGAAAACCAGGGACAGCACAAGTTCACTGCCTCGCCGGGGTGCGGGGAGAGGACACCACAACCCTTGGCAAAGGGCACCGTGGGAAGAGGAGGCGCGGGGGGACGAGCAGCACAACACCAAGGTCACGCAGCTTTGTCAGAGCCCAGAACTGAGCCTCCTGCCTCCCCACCACACGCTGTAGCCATGAGACAGGGCAGCTCTCTCTGTTTACAGAGCTACTGGGCTCCTAACGTGGCCCAGATGCCTTACAGCACAGAAACGCTGCCTAAGAGAGGAGCAGGAGGTGGTTATGGGCAGGGACACAACTCCATGTTTACTCTCAGTTGCTGGCTGAGGTGATTCAAGGATAAGGAAGAGCAGGGGAAGTGGCCTAGTTTATGGAAGATCGGCAGGGCTGTTACAATTGCAGATGCCTCCATTGTGCTGCTGCGTTTCCCCCATCGCTTTCTCTGCTTGGGAATGTTTCATTAATCTCCCTGGGTCTGTCAGTTGGGGAAATGGGAACTTCAGAGTGACGATGGCTGGCCAAGGACTCGCGTGGCAGAGCTGGAGGCATTCGGGGGGTTGCTGCAGCCCCTGCGCAGGCAGGACAAGGGCAAATGTAACTCCAGCAACTCCCAGGGCTGGCTTTGGCAGAGGAATTTCCACTCCCCAGAGCTCTACATCCCTAATAGTCACCCCAGCCTCCTGGAATGTGAGATATTCTTGCAATCAGCGTTTTGCAAATCAAAGCAGCTGTTCCACCAACATCTTGCAGCCAGTGAAGGAGACAGCCCTGGGCTGGCTACACAGAGCTAGAGAGGATGTCTGGCTTGGGCTGGTGCTGTGCAGTGGGGCGAGGGCTCATGGGGAGCACCCACCAGCATCTGCCAAAGTGTGGCACCCACGCGCGGGGTGCTCAGGTGAAGGCTCAGGCTGGTGATGAAGAGGAGGAGAGAGAGTGGAGCTGGTCTCTCCCAAATTAGAGCTAACTGATGGGCACCTTCTCCTTGCCAGAAGATCCCCCACTTCAGAGGACTTGCTCAGCTGGAAGGGGCCTCTAATGTCCTGTGCCCCAGGAGAGGCGATGCCTCTGGGGCAGTGGAGCTCCCAGAGCTCCCAGCAGTGCCTGGCTGGGCTCCAGACAGCCCGGAGTGAGCAGGAGCTGGGGAGGGGGATTGCCAAGGCTAACGCTCCATGGCGGTGTCAGACCCAATCTGGTTTTGCTCCCATTGCTCCAGTTTGACACGAGCAGGCGCCACAGCTCAGGGCCAGAAGAGCTTTTGCCTCCCCCGTGCCCAGCGCTGGGCTCTGTTTGCTCTCCCCGAAGTCCCGTTTTCACACCACACTGCTACGAGCTGCCTTCCCCAGGGAGGGGACACCACTGGGGACGAGAGCTCGATGCTTCCCAAACCCGGTGCCCCAGGGCTGCGTGTCCGACATCGTCCGTCTCTTCCGGACCCAATTGCTGACCAAGTCCCGGCCGGTGATGCCCCTGCACTCCGGCCCCTGCCCGGCTTCAGCCGCTGCTCCCACCCGTGCTCACCGGTGGACTCCCCCCCACCGAAGCCCCCCTCCCACAGCCCGGGCAGCCTCTCCCGGGGGCCCGGCGGCCCTTACCTGCCTCCACCGGGCGCAGACCGGCGTAGCTGAAGCAGAGCAGGAGCGCGGCACCGGTGCAACCGAGGAAGGGCTCCATTCCCCGCCGCCGCCCCGCCGCGCCGCGCCGGGCCGAGCCGCTCCGGACCGGGCCGGACCGGGCCCCACCGGCGGCGCGTCCTGCGGGCGCGGCGGCGCCGTTCAGCACCGCGGAGAGCGCCGGGGCCCGGTACCGACCGGGCCCCCCCCCGCCCTGTCCGGTACCGCCCGGTACCGCCCGGAGTCGCCCGGTGCTGCTGGGCTCGGCTCGGCACGGGTCGGCTGGGTTCAGCACAGCCCGGGAGAGCCCGGTATAGCTCGGCTCGGTTCGGTACGGTACGGCTGGGCTCGGCCGGGAGGCGGGGGCGGGCGCGGCCCCGCCGAGCCCCGGCTCCGCCCGCTGCAGAGCCGGGCAGCCCCGCTCCTGTCCCTCCCCCGGCCCCGGGGGGCGGCGGGACGGGGGTGGATCGGGCCCCCCGCCCAGACCGGCCCCGTTACCTGCCTCGGTTTCTCTGTCCCGCCCCTCCCGGCACACCCCCGGCCCGACCCTCCCGGGGGGGCTGCTCCCCACTGAGCACCCCCGGGCCACCGGGGGAAGGAGATGGACTCACCCCGGGACGAGACCCCCGCGCACAGCACATTTTACCGCCGGGGGTTTCGCGCAGCCCCCTGCGAGCTGGTCTCTAAATTGGGAGGTAATGGGATTAGATGAGCTGCTGGAATTGGCCGTTCCTCAGGTTAATTAACCCGGCAGTGCTCTGATTAACAGTAACCAGTTGGAGGGGACAGAAGCTGATTTACCAGCTCAGTGACCAGCTGCCAAAACATGAGATGCTGGGTGGGGGGACCCTGCTCTGGCCACCACACCCTCTGCCCACCCCACCAGCAAGGGAGCATCCAGCCCTGGACAGAGTCTTGCTGTGATGGCCCAGCGTGGCCCCACCAGCTGTGGTGACCACCTTGGGCAGGAACTACAGGTCCCAGCACACACGGGTCTGACTGGGAGCACCCAGTTTCTGGGCAGCATCACTTGTGGCTGGGCAACATCGCTCACTTGAGATCCGTCTGGTCCAAGTATTAATTTGCATTGCCTGCCAAGCAGCACAGAGTGGTCTGTGGGCTCCCAGGAGCAGCAGTGGGGTCCTCTCACACTGAGCCTGGTCTCTACGGTTTAGTTTATGGACTGGTGGTTTCTCTCTGCCTTGTACCAGAGGTGTCAACAGAGCTGCACTGGATGATGTGGGGGGTGAATCGAGTGTGACTGGTTCAGCATTGCTGCCTTCCCTTTCCCGTCCTCCCGCAGCAGTGCTGGGGACCCTCTGGCTATGCACAGACTGCAGCCATGCTGGTGGATCACAGCTGAGGGGTCCCCTCGCATAGAGGAGACCCTGCAGAGCTCCCAGTGTCTCCCCATGGACGAAAGCCCCTTCCCAGAGAAGCGATGGGCACCTATCACCAGAGAGAGACCCAAAAAGCCTCCTTCAGAACCAGGAGACAGCCCTGTCCTGCCAGACCCCAGCCCTGCACCATTCCACTGCTCTTCTTCCTCAGCCTGAGATGATGCCAATGCCCAGTGCGGTGTCTGCGTTGTGGTGCCCGGGCCATGCCCACACTGCAGCCCATCACAGCACCGGGGTGCTTGGCTGCAGCCGGCTGCTTCCTGGGGAAGTGCCTGCGGTGCCTCCCTTTCATCTCCTGCCTGCCAGCAGATTAAAATTTCATCACTTCAGCGGTGGAGAAGGTGCAGGGGAGGAGCGGGAGCCCTGGGCTGGCGGGGGGAGCTCAGCCCCTTGCCAGAGCTGCCTGAGCTGAGCTTGGTGTCCACTCCAAATCTGGGTGGCTGGGTTGGGTGAGCTCATCTGACAGAGCTGGGATTTGGGCACAGGCCATGCAGGGGTGGCCACAGGCTGGGCTCCTGCCTCCCCAGAGCATGAGACCCTGCCAGGCTCTGGGCTCCTGCTGGTGCTTCCTGCATGAGCAGTGCACCCAAAGCAGGACCACAAGCCCCTGACTCCAGAATAGATGCAGCTGAACTGGTGCCAGCTGCCAGCAGAAACACAAAGCCAAGGTCTCATTGGGATGTGCTGCCTCCGTACAGGGAGCTCCAAATCCCCCAGCAGCCATGAAATGGAGGGACTGTCACACAGCACCAGTAACACCCTGCAGCTGAACTGCCTGGCTGGCCCCAGTAAGGTGCTGCCTGGGCTGGACCCCATCCTGGGCTGACAGCAACCAGAGGGTGGGTCCCAGCATGCAGGACAGATGGTGTTTTGCCCCATTTGCTCCTGGCAGATGCGAGAGGACTGGTTGCTGTCACCCTGCTACCTCCCAGACTCTCACAAGAGTTTTTTATGTCTTCTGGTATTTTTCCAGAGGCTGAACACAGTTAACACCATAATTCCCCGAGTTTTCCTTTCCCCCTTTCCCGGTAAAAGGGAAATATTATCTCTTTTTCCAGCCCTGTGACATCTGCCATCCTCAGCAGCTTCCCTGGGACATCGCCACCACACTGAGGTCCCCTCCGGGGACTCAGCTTTTGTCTGCCCCTGGGTGCACAGGGCAGCCCATGCTGTGCTTGTCCCCTCTCTGTCCTCTCTCCTTTCCCTCCACCAGGCAACGCCTTTCGGGGTGTCCTGGCCCCCTTGATCCCCTCTGGGCTCCCATAGCCTCCCAGTGAGGTGTAGAGCCTCCTCTGCCTCCCCAGCTCCTTCAGACACATCACTATTCAAGTCACACGACATCCATCGCGCGTCCTCGGCTTGCCAATTAAGTCACAGCTCTAATTACGCACTTTGGCTCGCCAGTCGCTCCTCTTCCCTCCCACATCACGAGACAGACATCTGGGAGGCCACCAGCCAACCCCATCCTCACACTTGCTCCCTGTCCTGTCCAACCTCACCCTGAATACACTGGCCTGGGCTCCAGGAGGAGCTGAGCACCAAGATCACATCCCTGTGACACAAAACATGTCCCACAATCAGTGCTGTGGGGTAGGGCCATTTCGAGGGGCCCTTTATGGCCCGGGCTGCCTCCTGTGCAGCCCATGAGGGAAGTGGCTGTGGTGTGCTGGGATGTGCCCCAGGAGAGACAGTCCCAGCCCTGGGGTCCCCAGGGGATGATGGTGGGACAGAGGGATGCTGGCAGATCTGGGGGACCAGCTGTGCTGCTGATCCCCAGGGGACCCTAGCACGAGAGCTGCAGTTGTACTCCAGGAGCAGCTCAGTCACCCCAAATCATCACCTGCACCTCCCTGCAGCACGCTGAGCCCTCAGGGTGAAGATGCTCTGCACCCAATTGCAGAGCTCACCTGGAAGCACATCCAGGGTCGTGCTGGAAACGGGCTGTTCGGGGTGCTGGATGCAGGCTGGCGGGGTGCAGGGGTGCTGGGTGCGGGCTGGCAGGGTGCAGGGGTGCAGTGGGGGCTGGCGGGGTGCAGGGGTGCTGGGTGCAGGCTGGCAGGGTGCAGGGGTGCAGGGGGTGCTGGCGGGGTGCAGGGGTGCTG
>JANHGN010007133.1:0-11041 GCA_024605025.1 Megaceryle maxima | reverse complement strand
AATTTAAGCAATGAGATTACTATGTTCTGGATAAAGCCACTTTTATTAATAATTACCTCTCTGCCATGACTTTAAATTCAAACAGCTGGACGGCCTCTGCTCTTTATTAATTTCCTTGGATCCTTTGGCACGAAGCCCTCAATGCTGTGATGTAATGGTATAAAAAGTTGGCTCCTGCCTGAGCTTCCACCCACAAGTTCTAAATTTGGAGCATGGCAAATTTCTGCAGATTCCAGAGACAGGCTATGCTCAAGACGTGCTGATGCCTTCAGTCCCATCCTATTGCACCAAACAACAAGATTGTGTGCTTTTTATAACTGGGATCATAAATATGACTCAGATGCACATGTTGTCTATGTAAGCACTTAGGGTTGGCTATCACTTTATGGCACTGGGAAGAAGCCAAGCCAAATAAAAATTGTTTTGAGTAAATATTACATTTCTAGAGCATGAATAACATTTCTCTGCAGCCAACGTGTCACTAATGGGAATAAGGAAGAAGACAGGGTGGGGGGAAAGCAGTAACTAAATCATCCCACTAAACACAGACAGTCTGCAGCAAGACCTGTTGTTTCGACTCGTCTGGGGTGTAATATCCCAGATAATTCGTAGCAGGTCTCAGCAAGGCTGCAAGCAATGGAAATAAAAATAGCTGTATAGTTCAGCGCCATCCTGCTGCACAGCTCCCCCTTGGGTGGGATCTCCACCATGGTATGCAGAAAAGGCGACCAAAGAACCAAGTGTCCTTCTCTCCCCCACTCCAAAATGTGCAGAGGCTCAAGCATGTGGATTGCTCCTTGGAGACCAGTGTTGCTACTCACATGCTCAGCACTAAGTGTGTGCACATGTCTGTTCAGGATCCGGGCCAAAAGGAAGGATGGGTTTTTCATCCTGCGACTTTGGGACCCCGGGGGCCGTCTGCATTGCAGAACATGGGGAAACGGAACACGAGCCCACATGCAGCTTTGCGCTGCTGCACCAGAAGGCGAAGCAGCTTATCTGCAGCTCTCCGGGGCAGTGACCTGCCGTCCCACCACTGCAGGGCTGCTTCAGCATGGCTGCTGGTTCTGCTCCAGCTCTTCCAGCAAGTTGATATGGCTCAGCCTCCCCCCCACCCCCAAAAAAACCAATTACTCCTGCCCCTGAGCACTACTCAGTGAGCAGCTTACAAAGTGCTTCATCCACCTGAAACATAGAGGGATAAAAGCTATGCTCTTTCTGTAAGAAATTATTAGGAAATGTTCTCTGATGAAAGGAATCTTCGAGTATCCTAGAAATAATAGCTGGATAGAAATAACAAATGAGAGTCTAGCTTTGAAAATCATTAGTGCCTTTCCCATTTTCCTAATGGGCATGGAATCCTGAGCATTGAGCATTCCTTTGTGTTGCACCTGTGAACTCTGGCATATCAGATAAGTCGCTTTCCTGAACTTTGCTGTCTTTTCCTTTTTTACAGGCTGCTTTGGCATAACAGGCAGAAAACCAGGCTTTAAAAGAGGAGTTCAGACAGGAAGCAGCAATGTTCCAGGAGGATTTCTGAGTCAACCAGGAGAGGAACTGGCTTCTCAAAGTGTGTATTTCAGAGATCCCTAAAACATTCAGAGCAGGTGAGTGGGGAGGCATCAAGAGCACTCGACATTCTCATGTACCAGCCGTCCCTATCAGAAGCATTTGAAGAGCTTTTCTGTGCAGTGGGCTGGACTAGGGCTTGCAGATAAAATGGTTTAAGTTCTGTGAGCCCTCTAATAACAACAGCCAATGTCATGTCAGCAGACCTGCACCTCCAGGGACTAGTGCTGAGAAATCAGTGTCGATTTGCCCAGCTAAGGCAGCTTTGACTGTGTTTCCAGGACCTGGGCGATAAAGTCTTTTTTCCATGCCTTGCAAGCTGCCAGTGGTCATTTTCTGCCAGGAGAGCAGCCCAAGAAGCGTACAAAGGGCTGACTCCCTCCCCTTTGTAATGCATTTTACAATTCAGAGAAACTTTTGTAACCCAAGAAAGTGTTTTTACATGTTAGAGTTTCTAAATTGTTAAAACAGTTGGAAAACCCTAATTGCCTAAGAAAAAAACAGTGAAGAAAATGTTTTGGATTGCAGGATTAACAAAACTGGGAGCTGAAGATCGGTTTCCAAGACAAAAAACTTGTACTTGCAAGATTAACACAAATACTCAAACTTTCAACAAGTGATCTGCACCTACCTGTAAAACTTGTTGCTCTGAGTTGCCGAGCTTAAGTGCTGAAGACTGCCCAGAGATGCAGTGTCCAGGTCAGTCATGCTTATATTTACCCCAAGATGTTTCTGGAGCTCCACAAGCACGAGGGAGGGGAAAACCTACCTGGGATTGATTCGGCATCCTGAGTTAGAGGCGGCAAAAGAGGGCTTGGCTGGAGCACAGTGTGACTTTATGACTACTGGCTTAATTTTCCTGGCACTTTTGGGGGTTGCTACATGGAGATTTAGCCCCAGTTAATTAGAAAGCTAAAGGCTGCTTCAATCTGTGGTTGTTACCCAAGAGGAGGTTTCCCGGCAACCAGGTTTTGTGCGTAAAGGTGGAAGAGCTGGAGGTGCCCCTGGCAGGGTGTGGTGCCAGGGACTCTGGTCAAGGAGGGGTTGCCCTCGTACACATGGCCCTTACCAAGGCCTTGCAGAGCAATCTCTCATCTGCACCTTGTGGACACATTTTTAGTTTATCACGGTATCACTTAAAGAGCTCTCTTCTTAGAGACAGCTGGGTGTTTTGCAGGTGATTATTAGTCTGTATGCTTTTTTTTTTTTTTTTTTTTTAACAAATATCACTCACTTTTCATCAGTGGGCATCTGAGGCATAAGGAGGTTAAGGGACCTGACGAAGGTGATAGCAAGTCAAATTGTTTGGAATTTTGTAGCTCTGACATATCATCTTTCTAAAACAGGAAACCCTCTCAGGAGTAGTAGGTTTTCATTAAAACAACAGTTCAAACCTGTCGATCTTGATATATCAGGAAAAGGAGGAATGTAGAAAATGTGAGAGTTAGCTTAGTCTCTCTTAAACTAAACCACCAGGTTCACGTTCCTATGGAGAAACAAATACCCCACAGGCATCATGGTGTCTTTGATTTATTTTTGGAAGTTGAAAACTCCCCTTTTGGTGTCAGAGCTGAGAAAAAAACAAGGAATTTGTGGGCCAACAAAAGGTTTTTGGAGGAAAAAAACCTCCAGACCCACTTTTTGAGAGTTTATGACACAAGCAGTCAAGCTAATGTAATCCAGTTTAGCCTCCCCTACATTTCAAAACTGGATTAAAGTTCATAAGTCATTGAGGGAAAATGTTACCCAACAGTCTGTGTGACTCTCAAATTAGTTTGGGGCCTTCACGGCTGGGGGTTTCAGTCACCTGAACAAATGGGGGAACCCAGGGAGGTCGGGGCGCAGGAGAGGTGAGATGCCTTGCTGCAGCTCAGCCTTTGCAGTTTGGTGAAGCCCACCGAGCCGCGATGATGGGTACGCCGACAGCCTTGTCCTTCATAACCTGCCTGCTCCTCACTCTTTTTCCTTCTCGTCGTAAACCGAATCAGCCAAAGGCTTCGGCGTGGTGTTACGTGTGCTTTCCTTGCGCAGCAGCGGGGGTTTTTCCTCCTGCAGGAGCAGTGTGCAGCTGCACGTACGCAAGTGACGCAGCTCCCAGCCTGCCCCCAGCTCGGCCGTGAAGCCCCCGAGCGGTCCCGCATCCCTGGGAACCTGCCTTTCGACTCGGCCCCGGCCGCTGCGCTTCAGCCCGAGCGCGGCCCGCGGCCGAGCGGCGGTGTCCGGCTGCCACCTGGCGTCGGGGCCCGACCGGGGCACCCCCCTCGCGCCACCCAGGCCCGGCAGCGGGGCTCTGCCACTGGCAACCTCTGGGCTGCGTCCAAGCCGTGAGCAAACCCCGCCCGGGCTCCCCAGGGCCCCCCGCACGGTATCCCCCGCATTCCTGCGGCGGAGCTGCTATTTCTCATTGTTCTCCCCGGCTCCGGGGGAGCGGCCGCAGCTGCCTGGCCGGCCGGGCTGCCGGGGCAGGAGCTGGCGCAGCCCCGTGCTGCGGGTCCCACAGCTAGCCGGGGGCTTTGGAAAAATGCTGTCAGTCTTCGCGTCCTGCTTAGGCACGTAGGGAGTCGGGGCTGATCAGGACGGGCGAGATAAAAAAAAAAAAAAAAAAAAAAGAGAGAGAGAGAAAAGAAAAGGAAAAAGAGAAGAAGAAAAGAGAAAAAAAGAACTGGAAGAGTAGCGAGCGGGGGTGCAGCAGCGCTCAGCCGGAGGTGGGGGGTGCTCTGCACACGCTGCCCCGGGGCCAGCGCTGGCCCAAGAGCTTTCTGCTAAAAGAGCTGCGCCGATCTGCAGCACCAGCACATCTCTTTGCTGGGCGGTAGAGGCCTGCTAATTGGCACGCTGTCAGCTGGGTGGCAGGGACACCAGTGGGAGTGGCTGCTCAGAGCAGGGTGAGGAGGGGAAGCAGAGGCAGAGCTGCCTTCGCAGCTATGTAGGACTGGTCCATGCTGTGCAGAGACAGCAGAAATGCCAGGGAGCGGCCTGGCCCAGCGAGGGCATTTGGCACCCAGTGTGGTTTTCTTCTTCCCTTTTCCTTGGGTGAGCTGTTCTGCCAAGCTGGTTCTCATACCGCACCCCGTGCCTGTGCCCAGCCCTTGGAAAGATGATTTCAAGGAATACACGATCTGGATTTTCTCCTGCCAGAGGGAGGATTTGCTGGCTAGAACCTGGCCTGAGAGCGGTTGCGGGTTTGGCTTTTGCCATCTGTAATGATGACGGTGAAGGGAGCGTGTGGCAGCACAGTCAGACAGGTTTCCTTTGTGAGCAGGGCCACGTATGGCTATGCTGCGACAACCAGGCTTGGGGTGATGGTCGTGTCTGGCCAGTCATCTCCCCAACATGTTCCTTGGGCCAGCAGCAACCCTCTTAGGCATCACACAACCCTCACAGACAGGCAATGGCCACACTAAAGCAAACCAGCAAATGCAGAAGGTGCCACCTCCATCCCCACAGAGAGCAGCCCCACATGGAGTGCCTGGCTCCACCACACCACTTGGGTTTTCTGGGGAGACCTGTGTGTGAGCCGGCTGTGCCCCCTTGCAGTGGGCATGCTCCTCCCTCCCAGGCAGACACGGTGGTCAACTTCACAGCTTGGAAAAAGCAGAACAGCCTAAGTGTCGGTGACAAAGGAAATGGTTGGGAAAACACAACCTCCTGCTGCACCAAATGCAACATTTCAGTCCCAGCTAGAATGTGAGAGGGACTTTCTAAAGGTGTCTAAGCAGAGGCTGACCTCAAATAGGGTTTTAAGTGTTTGGTTTTTTCCTTTTTTAGTCAGGACTGTGGAACCAGCACCCCAGAGGACCTGGGCTCCCCAGCGCTTGCAGGCCCTGTCAGGGCGGAGCTGCACAAGCCTCCCTGGAATGGAAAGAGAAATCCCCATGCTCTGGTAGGCATTGAAACTGCAAATAGATGTCAACACCAAGGAAGTGCAGGATGCTTTTGAAGCTGTCTCATGTCAATGCTTGAGTTTTTAATCCCATCTGAGATACTGACATGGTCAAGTCAGCTTGTTGGGCAAATTAGGTGAAAGGACATGTAGACCTTGTGTAACTGTGGGCGCGAGTAGCTGACAAAGTCGTGTGTGTGTGAATCGTGCTCAAACGTGCTCGGGAACACCCTGGCGGGTTCCCCCTGCTGAAATCTGCACTGCCTGAACCAGTCTCTCTGTGTGCTCAGAAAACAGGTAACAGAAATAATGGCAGGAGGGACGTTTGCACAAAGACATTATTAGGCCGAGAGCCAGTCTGTGTACTGCAGCCATGGTGCATAGCTCTGTTCATTAGCAATGGCATTAATAGCAGTGTAGAAAGCTGGTGCCAGAGCGAGCTCCTTTGGTAGGCAGAAGAATGATGTGAGCAGTGAGCACACTGACCAAGGTAGAAAGGGTTCGGGTTTTTTTTTAAATGAGTATTTATTAAGACATTTAAAACAATGACCAATGGGGGAAAGTGAGTGCAATTGTTCTGGGGTTTGGGGATTTTTTTTTTTTTTTTTTAATTCAACATTCTGCTCAGTCTGTAATAAGTGGGCTTTCCTCTGGCCAAACTGCTCATATCCTCTGACATTACCTCTGTCAATTAATTAGGCTAAAATATCAGAAAGAAGGGAGAACAGGGGCTTTTGTCAAGTGCTCTTTCCAGGACCGTCCTAGTAGGTGTTAAAAACAGCTTTAGTAACTCTCTCAGCTTTTCAGGATGCTTTGTCTCTTCCAATTTAATTTCTTTGGAAGGCAAGAAGCAGCTACCTTTTTCCAGAGTTTGTTTTCATTTTACCTGTTAAAACAGGCACTGGTCTTTCCATTTGTTGAAGGCTGTGTACTTTTGACATACCCAGAAAGCCTGCTCAGGAAATGGTGCTTTTCTGCACTTTTTCAGACAACAGACCACAGATGATACCTCTTTTTAGGTTTGGGGATTTTTTTTTTTTTTCTTCTCCCCTATTCCACACTCCCTCCCCCCCCTCCATGCCCCAAATGACTTGAAGGGGTAAATCTGGGTACTGCTCCCAAAAGGGGAGTACTGTCAGCTGGCACATTGCACAGCCTTCTCTCTGCCCCATTCCTGCAGCCTCGGGGCTTTTTTATCCTTCAAGTCAGCGCCCAGGTCAGTAGGGAGGGAGCAGAGCAGGCTGGGGGGTGAAGGATCAACAAGGCATGTCCATGAGGGAGTCACCTGGGAAAGCACTAGCTGGCTGTAAGGGACCTTCCTCACCGTTCTCTTTGCCCTGCTTTACTCCCACTAGGAGAGCTCTGTGGCTCAAGTTCCGTGCTGCACCTGAGGCCTTGCTGGATGATGTACCTGACTGTAGATACAGACCTGCCATGGTGCAGAGGGTTTGTTTTTCTTTAAAATATGTTTGAATTAGCTTTCAGGCCCTGAGCATAAATTTATCCTAGGCCAGTGGGCACGCTCGTATTGTAAAAATCCTTTTTTCCTAGGCTCGGGGACTGTCTCTGGAATCAGCTACGCCGAGCTGCACTTACACAAGACCCCAAGCGGCTCCTGAACTGAAGGACAACATCCTAGAGCGGCAGCCGTGAGTTAATTGCGATACAGCAGCACCCCCGGGTCACTTAAAACATTTTTCCAGCCTTTGTAGGGCAGCGCACAGCGCGCTTTTGCAAGCGGCTGCTGCTGAGAGGGAATGGAGCGCAAGGGACGGGGACGGTGGGGGGGTGTTCATCGTCTCGGAGGCGGTCACACGGTGAGGAAAGCCCCGTGACTACCGCATGCTGGGGAAACTGGGCGCTCAAGGCCACCACCAGATGGCAGCTGGAGCCCAGGTACCGGTCCGGCCCCAGGGCCCCGCTTCTGTCGGTGGCCCCGGTGCTGCCGCTCGCCCCCCCGGCCCGGCCCAAGGTGGGTGCAGCCCGGCGGAGAGCCGCCGCGGCTCCCACCCTGACGCAAAAACAACCCAAAAAAACCCTCAAAACAGCCAAGCAAAGAGAGAGCCACAATTAGCACGTAACCAGCAAAGCACAGGCAGAGTTGGAAAGTCCCTAATTGATGGTGGGGGAACTAAACTCTTGCTAGTGTTGCAGCAGATTTTCGTTCTATTAGAGACGACGCCTTTATGGCACATATTATAATTCCTCTCCTCAGTGCCCTTTACTTATGAACACATAATTACCTCTGTCCCAGAAGCAGGTAAAAAGCCCTTATGGCTACCCCCCCATCCTGTGCATGCACTGGTTTGCTCAGAAATTGTTTACTCAACTGCTTCACATGTTTGAGATAAAAATCAGAGCAGTTATTTTCAGTTCACTTTTACTGCACGGGATGGTGCAGCTACTCCAGAAGGCCTGTGTGACTGAACAGTTGTTGAGTTTCCCCCTCTGCCCCAGGCTACAGCTATTGTACTGACACGCTGGGTTTGGTTTGTTTTTTTTTTTTTTCCCCATATAGGCTTTGCTTTTGTGGCTGTTCATGCAGGGAAGTTACACCGAAGTAATTTGAGTTGAAGGAAACCAGCCTGTTACAATTTGTGAAGGCATGAAGAAGGAGGTAAGTGCCACAGATGAGCTCCAAAAAAAGGGCCACATGGTAAAAAAAAAAAAAATTCCCATCCCTTTTAGGAGGAAAAAGTACATGGTACAGTGCTAGTGGTTTGCAGGACTGCTCCACATCAGCAGCAGGTAAACCTGAATCTGGCAGACACAACAAGCAGCCTAAGCCTCCCAGTGCATCTGACTTGGGAGGGGCAGGTCAAGAGCAGCGAGCACAGCTTTCCACTGGCCTCTGCATCTGACAGTGAGGCTGGTAAGCATGTAAGGCATGCTGAGGGCATAAGGCTTCTGGGGGTGGAACAGGGCTGTCCACAGCAGCACGTTTCTCTGCGAGGCTCCTCACCGTTACCAGTCTCCTCGGTTTCTTGGAATGTGCTGTAACCTTTGGGCTCACCAGGGGTGCAGTTTCATGTGAGGTGGCTCTTCCCTCTTGGTGAATGCTGTGTTTAGTGAAACATTACCGGACTTAGTCTAAAGCAGTATTTTTTTTTCTCAAAATGCAATTGGTTCATTTTTAAAACAACTGCTTCCACACACTTTACTGGGTAACACTTCACAGAAAGCTTTCTTGCTTTGTCACAGCAAACAGGGACAACAAAGAAGACATCTCATTTCCTCTTCTAATAGTGACTAAGTAGTAACTCAGTCCAGACATCCACGGGTGCCATTGTAATGAAGGGCTGCTGTGACTGCAGAGAGACACAGGGCTGTAGGTGCCCAAGTACCCTCACACTGCAGATGTTGCCTCCATCACCTCATGCTAAGAGCAGGTCTGCCCTTGTCCCAGTCTCGATGTCTTACTGTAGACCCAACTGCTCTATCAATTCATTTCCCACCTGGCACGCTTTGTGTTCCAGAAACGGAGCAGCGCTGCCTGTAACAGCCGAGCAGCGTTACGCTGTTCCAAGGTGTACTGAAAACGAAATGTGAGAGAAGTGCTGCTGTTAAGATATTATATTGTTTTATCTGTTCGACCTTCCCCTTTACTATGGCTTTAATCCAAGTCCTATTGACCAGACCATTAAGAGCATATTTCTTGCATCACAGTAATACTTCTCTTACTGGAAGTTACTGGATTCTGAACTACAGTAACTCAACAGAAACCCATGCAAAAAAGCTATCAGTTAATTCAGAAATGTAAATGACTTTGTATTACTTTATTAAATAGCCAATTCTAAAGACAGTAAAAAATATGAAAAACATGCGTCATTTGGTGTTCTTAAAAAACATCTGTCCAAAATAAACACTGTTAGAAAAATTAAACAAGTTTAGCCCCAATACACCTTCTGTTCTCCACATAGAAGACGTTTGGCAGTTATAAATACGGCGCCATCTCCTTTAGCAACGTCTAACAATGTATACATTAGTACTGCTATTACAGGGGGGTTTTCACATTTCTTGTGTAAACAGTCAATTTAAAAATGCCTTGTTAGCAAGCTTACAAAACTACTGCTTTCCTGTACAGTAAATACAAATAGGAAGATTCTGGAGTTCCCTGCCAGTCTAATCAGCACTCCATTTACTACTGAAACATTAACGATTTCAATTAGTATAAAAATACAACCAGAGAATAAAATGTCTGAGAAGATGCAGTATTTGAGTGAGTCTTAGTTAATAGGCAAACAAAATACTATTGACTTCCACATCTGAAGATCCCATCTGTACAGTTTCTGCTCTGCTGAGATCCAAGGATCAAGGTGCTGTACACAAACGCACTGGATATCCAGCTGAAAAATTCAGTTCTTACTTACTAAAAATAATTTAAGATTTAGCTGAACTAAAAAGCAGGTGCTAAGAGATGGCTGTCCACGTTCGGTGTACGTACAAAGGTCAAAGCTGGCTAACAAGCCCCATCAGTGGACACCTGCACTTAAGGAGAGGTGACTTCTCAGGACTTCAGTACAATCTGGTAAGAATACTACTTTACTTGACTTCTTCTCTGGTGTGGGAGAGCTATAGAGCAAAACCACACACTTGTTCCTTTTCCCTACAGAAACAGAAATAACTGGCTGCATCCCTGGAGAGAATTTTGAGGCAGAGCAGTAGGGCTTGTTGGGGAAGCCCTGTTACTAGAAACATTGACATTATTTTACTAACAAGAATTCATTTCTTCTTAAGTACTCTTAGTATACCTTTATCAGGTCTACCTAAACTGAGAATGTCAAGTTTCTTTTTCCTCTTTGTCCTGGGTTCAGTTCCAGTTCATCATCAGCAGCAGTTACTGGCCCAGTCAGCTGGGATAAACACTTGAATCAGCCAATGGGCTATTCAGCACCATACTGAGTCATGTCCCTAGATAAGGGGAGGGCTGGCACAGGGTGGGGGGCCTATTTTCAACTTTCTGCAGTGGGGCTGGAGCAGGGAAAGTTGGCATCTCAGGCACAGGTAGATCCTCTCATTCACTTTGGATTATCATTTCATCAGTACTGTTCTTTTATTCTCTCTGTGTGGTGCTTTATTAAACTGTCCTTATCTCAGCCCCTCAGGTCTCACCTTTTTTTCTTCCTCCTGATTTTCCTTCCCACCCCCCAGGAAGGGGGCAGAGGGGAGGGTTGTGTAGCAGTGGGCGAGGGGCTGGGTGGTGTTTAGTTGCTGGCACAGGTTAAACTGTGACACTCTTGCATTTTTTTGAAATGTGGCCTCCAATTCATAATAAGAGCAAAATGCTGCATCTAAAGCACTGGTATGTTCTATCGGATTCTTGCACAAACAGCTGTGCTGCAGATGGTATTTGGCCCGTATGCACTATCATCTTCCACTTATCTGCTCCAGAAATCTGCAAGTTGAAACTAAGGGTCACAGAGCACTGGATCGGGCTCTCCAGAGAGGTTGTGGAGTCTCCTCCTCTGGAGATTTTCAAACCCTGCCTGGCTGTGTTCCTGTGTGACCTGTGCTGGATTCTATGATCCTGCTCTGGCAGGGGGGTTGGACTCAAGGATCTCCAAGGTCCCTTCCAAGCCCTGACACCCT
>JANHGN010007132.1:167445-205019 GCA_024605025.1 Megaceryle maxima | reverse complement strand
TTACACAAAAAAAAAAAAAATTTTTGCCCCACCTAAAAACCCCCCCTTGCTTTTCCCCCCCCTCCCTTGCTGAAAAAAACCCCCCCCCCCCCCCCCCCCCCCCCCCCCCCGTGAGCTCACTAATAGAGCCGATGCCTTTTGGAACATCTTGGTGCAACTCTGTCCTTACTGAGACTTTGGGAGGAGGAAAAAAAAATTATTTTTGCAGATGTGGGAAGTAATTTCTCCTTGGCAGCTGACAGGAATAGCATTTCTTCTCATACAGTTACCTCCTATCCTAGTGTTTTAGAAATCATGCTATATTTTCCTTTATCAGGTAAAGCTCTAGCTCAGTTCCAAGCACATCTCCAGACTGTTTAGTAACATGCACAGCAAATCTATAATTTAATTTATATACCTGCAAAGGCTGTTAAGCAAAATAACCCTCCCACATATTAAAATCATAATAGAATTTATGCAAATCCCATTTCCCCTTGAAATACTAGGCACTGTTTGTCAAAACTTTTTTTATTAAAAACAACTCTTTCATTTTGTTTTAAACCCAAGTGGGTATCAAAAATAATTTTCAACTGACTTGATGAAGAATTTTTCATTTAAACAAAAAAACCGCAACAAAACAAAACCAACAACCCAACCAAAAATCCCCAATGGTATGAGTATGGTAATTCTCAAAACAGCAGCAGCAGCCTGAGCTCCTCTCTGAATTTCTAAACTTGAAATCTTATCTGTGTGCTCTGGTCAAGTTCTGGTTTTGATATAATAAAACCATAATATTTAAGTAGAGGAACAATTATTTTTTTTTGGTTGGGGAATGGCTGCGCAGCCTCTCAAACTTTGCATCTTTCCCATCCTGTTTGTTTATATGTTTTAAAACCTGTATTTTCCACACCCCCCACACCATGTTTTGTTTTGTTTTTTCCTTCTGGGTTGTGGGGGGAAATAATCTTCTGAAGTTGTTTCTGTAAGATACCATAGTGTGCCTTCTCTCTAGACCCCTCTAGCTTTTGACATGAGAAGAAATAATTTGATGGAAAGGGTCTTTTGTTGACCCTTTGTGTAACAGGGTCGCATGGAGGTACTTCAGTTTTCTGCTTCAGCTGTACTCCTTCATGCTGTGTGATTAGCAGTCATGTCTTGCATGAAAACAATTTTTCACATTTGATTTGTGAGCTGTAGTCTCCTTAATCTTGGCTAATATCCTCTTTTGCAGCACCATCTCTAAATCAAAACCATTCCTATTGTTTTAATGATTATCTAATTAATTGCAAATTACTTTCTCTGTGGCCAGTATGTTATGGGAACTTGCTTTGGGTAATATTGTTTTATGGTTCTGCACTAAATCAGCCAAGGTGCAAAGCTGTGGTGTACAAATGTGCCCTTTTAGACTCAGATTTGAAGAACTGAGATATTGATGTCATCATATCTTGCTCTGATTTACCTGCTTCCATTCTTTCTCCATTAGATATCCTCGCTGTGAAACTGAAAGCTTTCTTGTGGCTCTGTGTTCTGTCACTGCATCTACTTTAGTCTTGTGTTATGAGCAGACAGTTGTGGGTGGTGGTGGTTGGTATGGTGTGGTTTGCTGTGCTGGTTTTGTGGGTGGTTTTTTTTGTTTGGTTGGTTTTGTTTGGCTTTTTTTTTTTGTTTGGGGTTTTTGTTTGTTTGTTTTTCCTTCCCTGCATTTGTAACATTTCAGACTTTGGCAAATCTAAATGAACAGTTGTCAAACTTCGGACAGTTCAGCTTTGTGTGCAGGCAGAAAGAAAAGTTAAACTGCTTTATGTACAGCAACGATTAGCTTATAACTGAGAAGTGTCCCCTGGAGTGCTGCTCTGCCTACTTTCTTCTTGAAAAAGTGTAACTACTTGAGGGATCCTGTAAGCTTCTGATTTATTTCCTGCATTTTCATTGTAAGGAGGGATGACCAAAACAAAACAGGTCAAACTTTTAGTAAAGTCAAACCTAGATTTGCAGAAGAAAGTTCTGCTTTGTTACATACATCATTCCTGCTGATCTGGCACAGGGTGTGTGTCTAAGTGAGGAATGGGGCAGAATTGAAGCTCTGAAGCTTTTGAGATTTCCTTTTATTTCAGTAAGCATTTCTGGTGGTCAGGCCACCTTAGAATGAGGGCTTAGATGTCAGATTTATTGGACCACATTTAAAAAGGTGACTCGTGGATGATTTATTGTATGTTGGGCTGTGAAGGACAGGGCTTTGCTAACAAACCATCAGATTGTAAAACACGTCTCATTATTGCAAGAATCAGAAAGTTAACATATTTATTAAAGTTCTGGCAATTGTGACAGCCAGCCTTGCCTGCAAATGTCTGTGCATTCTAAACTTCCATAGCTTCCTTCTTGTTTTTCAGACTCTTGTCAATCACTGCAATTATCACACAAAGCAAAAAAAGTCACAACATAAACTTTCTTCTCTGCTGCATCCTTTTTAAGCTTAACACATAATGGAAGCTGTGATCTGTGATTCAGGAATATTTGACAACCACTTGCTGTTCAATAGGATGTTAGTGAAAGCACTGACTTTAAATCCTTTAAACTGGTCTAAATGCCCAGCCATGGTAGGTGAATGCTTAGTCAGCTTTGCTGCTGTTACTGCACATGGATTTGAATAAACTATTGCAAACAGAACAGTATAAAATCTTACGTAACTGACCCACAATAAAGATGTAAGAAGGGAAAAAAAAATGCATGAAGGGTAGCAATTATATGATGAAAGTTAAAAAATGGGGAGTGGGAAAAAAGTTTAAAGATAAGAAAATTGCTCTGGTAAAAGGCTGGAAGGCATGGACATTACAGAAATAAACATGTATGCATGTCTGTGTATCATGGGTACATCAGTGTGTTATGGAGAAATTTGTTCTGCATCATTGTTCTGATTGCATTTTTCTAATCTGTATGCAAAATGCCTAACCAGAACTCTTTTAATTAGCCACTTCTGCAGCAGCATGTTCCAAAATAAATCCTTTTGCAGCAGAGTTGAAATGCTAAGGACAAAACATAATGGGGCTTCCCCAGCAGCTTACAGCTGGGAAAACAGATAGGGCTCTAAGTTCTTCATTGACTATGTTCCTGCTGAACAGATTACTAGTTTGATGCTCATGTGTGTTGTGGTTTGTGTTTTGGTGTGGCTTTTTTTTTTTGTGTGTGTGTGTGTTTAATTCCTCACTTTTAAATAGCCTTTCATGTCTGTGGTGAATAGCTCATCTAGAAATCTAAAATTAATGAGTGACAATGGTTTCTAAATCCCTGATGCTGCACATTTGAAGTCACCAGGGACTTAGCTGTTTACTTCAATGAGTGTAAGATCAAACCCTAAGAGAGGCTATTTTATTGCTGTTGAAACAGATGAGTATGTCATATCTATCTTTGAAAAGTACATATACATAGACTAGCAGACACTAAGCTGTGTTGTTTATGGTTTCTCTATTGTTTAATACAATCTATGATGTTCTTGCACCATCAGCTCTCAGATGAATTATTTTCAGTTCTTTGTTCCTGATTTCCAAGCTTCAAAATGGAAATAAACCTTTAGGACAATAATGAACAAGTCATTATGTTACTGTTTCATTTTAATATTTGTTTAGAATATGGAAAGCTTTGTGCTTTCCATAGATCAGTTTCTCAGGAAATGAGTCCTTCGCTACTTACTCTGGCAAAATCCACATGGCAAGGATTTCTTGACTTGGCACTGTATCCTTCAGTTCACAGCTTTATCTGTATTTATATCCAAGAGGCAATGTTAATCAGTCTTGTTAGAAATCACTTGAATAAAAGCTTAACAGACAAATCCTGTCCACTGCTTAGGTCTCTTGTGAGCTTAGTTGTGAGGAGTTTCTTAGAGCAATTTCCATCTTTGTCTGCATGTAATACTTGTTTCAGGCTGGTTGCATTAAGTAAATAAAAAGTGGTGGGGGGCCTTTTTGGTAGTTTTTCTTAAATTCCCAATTCAAATGTATGTAACAAGGGCTGATCTTTACGTAACAGTTGTAGCTGAATCATTTGATTAGATGCAGAACTTGAAGGAAAGATTATATTTTTTATCAAGAATGTGAATTATAAAATGCTTTGTCCAAAGAAAAGAAATCCATTGAATATGAAAGTGAAATGGTTGAATAGTTGATGCCTTGTTGTTTTGCCGTTTTTCTCCTTTTATAAGAATGGAATAATCTGGGGGGCAGTGTTCTGGAAGACAGTCTTTTCTTATTAGCGGGAAAATCTATTTCTATATCCCTGCTTCCTCATTATTTAGGCATTCAACATCTTGTTCTGGATGGCATGGATGCTTTCCATTGCTTCTCTACGGTATGGCAGCCTTTCAGTTGCTGATGTAAATTCTTTTTTTTTTAATTTTCCCTCTATCTTTTTGGGTTTATGCCAGATATGTCTCAAAACATGATATAAAAATTTGTGGTTTCTTTCACACAGCTCTACTCTGAGTAATCCAAATGGTGGGGACTGAAGTCAGCAAATCCCTGAGGAAGGTATAAGCTACTAGCTAAACAACCAGAAAATGGATTTAAGGAAGTTCTAGATAGGAACATCCTACTTTACCAACTGTTAAGTAATGTCCCTTACTGAAGCCAGTAGCAAAGATTTCCTCATTCTCTGTGGGGTAAGAATTTCACCTGCAACTTGTAATCCTGAGGAACTTTTTCTTCTTCCAGACTGCAGTGTGATGAGAAATAATCAGAAATTCATCCCTGAAGACAACTTCAAGAACTCCTTGTCATTTTAGGATTCTTTGGTGTCATCATTCAGGCATACACGTAAATAGAGGGTATCTGTGCAGACACAGCGAATGACTTATTTAGTTAAATATTTCTGAGAGGAGGATTGTGCTAATTATCGTGTATCTATCTGAATTGCTCACTGGCTGCTCAGGTTTGTGGTAGATGCTAGACATGCACCCCATGCACTCTGGAGTGTGTTTAAGTAAGTTTGGAGCAGATTGTATGTATTCCCTGTCTCATGGCATTCAACCTGACGGGTTCAGAGCAAGGACACTGAGGGTCCCATGCTGCTAGAAATGAACATACATCTATTCATTCCTTTGTATAAGGCTGCTTAATCTTGGAGTGGCAAATCCAGATGAAAATTACCTGAAAGAGCTCTGTAGTGAAAAATATACCCCCAAAACCAAGCTGGGCTCCTCATGCATAATTAGGTGATTGAGTCTGTTCCATTCCTATGAAGTAAAATAAAACCATATTTAAATTAGCTTGAGAGAAAGTGAGATATATGGTGGGATGTTTATTGTTAATTTTTTTGTTTGGTTGGTTTTTTGGCTTGCTACAGCTTCTAAAGAGAAATGTTTTGTTTTCAGAAGGCTTTGGTTCAATATCACTGGTCAGTTTCCAAAGAGTACAAACAAAAGGTGCCTTGCCCCCGTGAGTTTGTGTACATGATAAATACCTATCAAAATGCAGACCATTAAAATATCAAGTATCTTTTGTGTTGTGTTGTATAAGTAAAATAAGCAATACAGTTTCTTAAATAGTAAATTATTATTTTGTCAACATCTTGTGCTTTTCAAAGTGTAATCTGCATCTTATTTGTCTTTCTCAACGTAACCAGCAGCCAGACCCCCTGCTTTGTCATTCACCTGTAAAATAAAATCGATGAAGGCTGACAGCTTTTTATGGCCAGTCAGTGGCAATTAACTTAAATCTCTTGCTAATGACTTTGTAGTCAAAATCACTCTTATAATACAAATTTATCTTGTGCAAATCAAGAAAATGCTGGGTGAAGACTTTGACTTAGTAATGACAAAATTAGGCAATTTGTATATTCTGTGAAAAGGCCTGAACTGTACTAATATTACAGGTAGTATGTGACAGACATGACAGCAGCATTGATTCATCATGGGCGGGATGTCACTCTGGTGAAACATGGTGTGATTGCTGTGGCTGGTAAGGCTATAATTAATGCTACCTGAATACTGATCTGATGTCACAATAAATCTGCCAATGAGTAGGTTTCTCCAGAAGGGTGTCTGCCTTACTCTTCATGCCAAGCTTCACTAATCATCTTTACTGGTTCCCCAGTGCATCGTTTTCTTGCACATTGTAATTTCCTGCATTAAAGTAGCACATCTGAGGGCTGCTATAGCCTAGCTGTGCTGGCATTTTCATTACAGAGCCCATTTCTCACAGGCTGGTAACTCGTGTAAAAATGAAAATGCTGTAGGCAGGCACCAGGACATTGATGTCTTCAGTTTGTCTGTTCTCAGCCCGGTTGTACAAAGTGTTAGAGCCTTTGGCTGTCTGTGTGCCAGTAAGTTTGTGTTACCTTTTAAAGGACTGAGGTCTGTCTGTATTCACTGTGTGGTTTCTGTGAGTGTGGTCAGTGGAGCAGAGTCTAGTTGGAGGCCTGTGCATAGTGGTGTTCCTCAGGGGATGGTCCTGGGTCCAGTGCTGTTCAATATATTCATCAATGACCTGGATGAAGGGATAGAGTGTACACTCAGCAAGTCTGCTGATGATACAAAACTGTGAGGAGTGACTGACATGCCATCCAGCATGACCTGGACAGGCTGGAAAGCTGGGTGGGGAGAAACTTAATGAAGTTCAACAAGGGCAAGTTCAGGTACTGCATCTGGGGAAGAACAACCCTACATATCAGTACAGGTTTGGGGCTCATCTGTTGGAGAGCAGCTCTGGGGATAAAGATCTAGGAGTCATGGTGAACAAGAGGATGACCATGAGCCAACAATGTGGCCTCACAGCCAAGAAGGCCAATGGTATCCTGGGATGTGTTAAGAGTGTGGCCAGCAGGTGGAGGAAGTTTATCCTCCCCCTCTACTCTGCCTGGTGAGGCCCCACCTAGAGTACTGTATCCAGTTCTGGGCACCCTAGTTCAAGAAAGACAGGGACCTTCTGGAGAGAGTCCAGTGCAGAGCCACTGAGATGATTAAATGAGTGGAGCACCTCCCTTATGAGGAGAGGCTGAGAGAGCTGGGTCTTTGTAGCCTGGAGAAAATGAGGCTGGGGGGTGACCTCATTAAAGTCTATAAATATGTAAAGGGAAAGTGTCAGGTGGATGGAGCCAGGCTCTCTTCAGTGACATCCAGTGATAGGATGAGATAATGGGTACAAGCTGGAGAATAAGGTTTTGGCAAACATAAGGAAAAACTTTTTCACTGTGTGGGTGACAGAGCCTGGAACAAGCTGCCCAGAGGGGTTGTGGAGTATCCTTCTCTGGAGACGTTCAAAATCTGCCTGGGCACGTTCCTGTGTGACCTGATCTAGGTGATCCTGCTCTAGCATGGGGGTTGGACTAGATGATCTTTCAAGGTCCCTTCCAACCCCTAACATTCTGTGATTCTGTGAGTTTTAGAAAAAAAGTCAACTCTATCTTCTGAAAATAACTAACTAACCTAGAATAACAAATAATGCCTTTCCCTTAGCTACGTGTCTCTTTTATATTTTCTGGATATAATGCAAAGTGAGTCAAAGCCACATACCAGTTACAGGAAAATTATAGCCATCCATGTCCTCACAAGTTCTTACGTGGGCAAATACATAGTAGATGGAAATAAATAGTGAGTTCCATCCTAAGAATTTATCATCTTTGCTTGGTGAACAACCATTGGCACAAATGACTGTAGCGTGCAGAACTGACTTAGTTAACTTTGTATTGTAGGATGTGATAGGAGATTACTGGGGTTTTGCTTGAATATCTGAAATTTAAAATTGGAGTATTAATGTCAGTGATTGTTGAAAGATCTAGGTTTGCTGTATCAAATTCTGCTTGCACTGCCCTGCTTTGCTTACTGTTTTTTAGTCTGTCTACAAGCCTGAGTAGATCTGTGATGTCTGTGTTCTTCATGAACCATCTGGTAACTGAAACTTGGAGAATCTGGAAGTGTTGGAAGAATTCATTCTCTGTAATTCATCATTCTGCTAAACTTTATGCCATTGTGCAACTGATTAATAAACCTTTGAATCGAGTTGTTACAATGTAATCCTGGATTATATATACCTAGAATATCAAAATGATGTTTTATGAGGCTCAGGTGATTCTTAAGAAATGGCATCACCTAGCTCACATTGCCTGACTCACCAGAAATGCATATCTTACTGATGCACCAAATGGGTTAAGGGGAAACAGATATTCACAAATACTACCAAAATAAAAACAAAACAAAATTTTTTTTTTAATTCTTCTGTTTCTGTGTCCGGCTCAATGAATTGAACTCAGTTTTTCTACTTGGAAAGTATCAAGTAATCCTGTTCACTGTCAGTCTCTTCTAAGCCATTAACAAGAATTTATATTTTTTCCTCTGCCCAGGTTATTTTTTTTTCTTTAAGTTGAACAAAATGTTAATTACCTTGAGAGGATGGCTAAACAGACCATTTTGGTAAATGATTCTGACCCTGTAATTTACTTAAAAACCAGGCTGTGCATCCAGACCATGTTCTTGTTCCATTTCACTGAGAACGTTCTCAATTTGCAGGCTCTACATATGTTTGTTTTAAGATTTTCCAGAAAATTGAAGGCTCTATGTAAATAGCTGCCTGTGGAGGAAAAAGACTTTAAAGAAAAAAAAAGTTAATACTTTTGAGAAGATGGACCAATATCATAGATGCACATAAGGACAGTAATGTTTTGGTTTTTTTTTTTTTCCTGTCTTGCTGGTACTTGCAAATAGTATTTTAAATGGTTCTGTGGTAAGATTCCATATATATTCACACTTACCTTCTTAAATATGTATCTGTGTCTATACACAGGTGTGTGCAGTGATTTCCAGTTTCAGTGCTGAATTTGGAACAGGACCCAGCTTCCTGAGAACCGATTTCTCAATCTTAAATGTAACTGTCAAAGACAAAATGAAAAACATTCTCACACCCAAAGCCCCCACAATGCTCCATCAGCCAGTAACACCCTCCATTAAAAACACATCTTTTGTCTTTAAAGCAGAAGCACGTTCACCATATAGTTTCTGCCAAGTGTTCATAATCTGAATGTTGAGATGTTCTTCCTTTATAAACAGTGACAATATAACTTTAAATTTACTAATTTTATTTTGGCTATATGCCTTGAAGTAAAATGACACACTTCAAAAATACATGATTTCCATAACTGCACAAACACATTGTTTTTATAATCCATTTCTAACATGATTTACCATCCGTCAATGTGGTAGTGACAGCATTTCATAAAGACTATCAAAGGGGTAAAATTTTAGGCTTTCCTGAATTTCCCAGGGTTACTTCTTTTTTTAAGTTATTTTTTATTTAATTTTTATTTTCTTTTTTAACGTATCACAAAAGAATGGATCATTTTATGCTGAAGGGCTTGCTTGTTTCTATGTTCTATAGTCCATCTTGTTGTTATGGTCTTGACCTCAGCACATTTTATTTATTTTCTGCAGACTTGGTGAACTACTATATGTGCTATTCAATAGCTGTCAAATGCAATAGGATCTGATTGATGAAGGAAGAACTGCTTATGAGATCCTAGTCCTAAAGAGTGTCTTCAGTGATTTAAAGGGTACTTAAAACTAGGAACAAGTCTTAAATATGTGTTCTGGGGCCTTAAGCAATTGATAAGAACAAGTAGTTTTGTTTGGTGAAGAGGTAACATTATTAAGCTTTGTCATGTAGAATTTTTTTTCCATTTCCCATCTTTTCCATCTCTGCATCCCAAAATTTGGATTTCAGGATAAAATAGATTACTAGCCTAATCTAAAGGATGTGATATAGCTGTTCTCTTGTGTTGTGTTGTTATTGCTTGGTTTGGTTTTTTATTTGTTTCTTTCCTTCTTTTTATTTTTTCCTTTAATTGCTACTACTGCTGTATGAAAAGAATTGATTGTCTGTAAATCAGTTGTGGTGGGAATAGGAATAGTTCACTTGCAGCTGTTGCAATATTTAAATAAATAAAAATTAATGAACTACGTTGACTCTGTAATGCTTTTGATACCTAAAATATTTGAAATCATGTGGTGGTTACCATGTGTACACAAGACTGAGGAAGGCTTTAAAATAATGCCAAAAAAAGAGTACTGTATCTCTGTCAGGACTTTTCTTTTTCTGAAATTTTTATGTACAAAATGTGCTTTTTGAGATAGATATTTTTTGTGGTAATGTTGAATGCAGGCTTTATTAGGCTGTCAGTCTATTTTTACCTTAAAATCTACCTGTACTGTAGACTAATATTGTACATACAGCAAATGTAAAGCTAATGATCTGTTTGTGTATGCATATAGGCTAAGCAGAAGTCTGGGTGAATTACCATGTTCAGAGTAGGTAGCAGAGTCTGCAAACAGCTAAAGGGTAGTTAGACAAATATTTTTAACTTGTACCTGTTTTCAATTAATGAGTGCAGAGCCAGGAGGGCTCAAGGGACTGCAAAAGAGTGCTTCTTTCAGATGTGTGCAATGCTGTCTTTATCTCCTGTTCTTGGGAAGACTGTCAGTGTTGAGTAAAACTTATGCTTCTTAAGAAGCATTTCTGTTAAGGAGCTTAAAGCAAATGCTTTCTGACTCCTCAGCAGTGTGGCGGAACCCTTGCGTGGCTTCTGCTTGCAAGTCAAATGACAAACTAGAAGCTAGTTTTCTTTGCCCTTGCAGCTCTTGTCCTCTGACCTGTCTGTATTTTCACTCACTGTTGTAAAATTGACTAGAACGTTAGAGAGAAGTCCTCATCTGAATGAATGTCCACTTCACTTTTTTTTTTTCTAAATATTAGTTACAATTAAGGATGCTCCAAGTAACTTTGAATTAAATCATCTGTCTAGAACTTTGAAAACAATTACCACTGGTACTCATTATTCTTCATCAATCATATTCCTTCATCAATTTCAGAAGTAATTAAATCTGTCTTGGTTTTGGTTTGTTTTTTTTTTTTTTTGGTTGGGAGGAGGGGAAATTGGATTTCTTCAATGAGTAAACATACTATGAACTTTGGAAGCCTTATGACTAGAAGAAGGTTAATATTTTAAACTGTGGCTGTTTTTCATATTTCTTGCTGACCAAAACCTCAGTTAAAATGAGTGAGAATCTTGTCCTGAGTCTAGTAATATAAAGTGTCTTTCTATATCCATTTTTGGTAACATCTAAGTTATCATTTAAATTCCTATTATAATTAGTGTCATTTGATTTTAAGAATGTTGAACCATTAGAAATGCTCTAACAGTTTAGATGATTACATAGCATGTAAGCCAGCTGGCAAAACCTAAAAACAGAGTATGTTATGAAGATCTTGGAAACAGTCAAGTCCTTCTATTTTATTTGGGTGGTTTCTTAGGATTCACATTCATTCAGAATGAAGTGCACAGGCTATTGTGAAGGAAATAGTTTTACTTTGGGAAGTGTTATTTTCTTCCTTGACATTTTGAATATTTAAGATGAGGAGATCTTTCAATAAGTGGGCTGCATTCCCTTTGTAGTGTTGCTTGAGTTTTTTTGCTCTTTTTGTATGGTTTTTTTAGTCTTATTTTTTTCTGAAGGACTCTTTGCATATGCTACGCTGAGTTGCTTGATGTTCTGTTATTTATTCAGTGTTTCTGTTGGACAGGCCTGGCAGAGCCAACATGAATGAGACTCACTTGAATTTGTGAATGAAACAAAACCTTATCTCACAAAAATGAAGCCAAGCTGAATAGTTATGTTCAGCTCGATGGAGACACTTGGCAAGTTGATTTTACTCATCAGTTCAAATTGTTCAGGTTTTATTCATGGTCCTGGCTCCTTATTCACAGAAGCAATTCCTCTGAAGTCAGTAACATTACTAGTGAGAGTATTCCCTGATTTTGTCAAGTGATAAATTCTCAGTTCATTCCACTACAACCATAAAACTTTTGCTTATTTGCTTGAAGATGTGTGTGTGGGGGCTGGCATAGTTGTATAGTTATCCCCTTGAATTCCTCCCTAACTTATACATGCAAGGTGGTTATTTGTCAGTTGTATTTTTTTCCTAAGTAGCGAATAGTGGAGAAAAATTTGGAGTAACAAAGCTCTTTTGTATAGTCAAGGGGGAAACAAAATTTAAAAAACAGCTCCCCCCCACCTTGTGTTCATATTTGCATTTGCATGGAATGTTATCAAATATCGTTGTCTTCATTGCTGGTTTTTTCATTGACTATGGAGCCATCTAGAAGATAATCACAAACTACATGTGGTCATTGAGTCAAAAAGTAAAACGTATGACAGGTGGATTTAGATGAGACTGGACTTTAAACTAGAAGCTGTATTGGTAAATTAAGCCACTGTTTCAGTGCTGAAGGGAAAACCAACATGCGTGTGTTGGGTGAGAATTACAAAGAGCAGCTAATGATGTGTATTTCTTCTCTCTCATGTTCTTCTATGGACTTTGAAGAATCTTAGTCTTTTAAAATTCTAAGATATATCTCTGACTGCATGATAGATTTGTGATTATCTAATCCAATTTATATGGTAAGAGGGTAATTTCCTTATCCTCTGCATTACAATTCTTGTCCGTGATTTGGTAATTCTCTGTGGAGGACAGGTTCTTTTATAGGGTGCTTAAATCTGATTCTAATGTAATGTAAAACCTAAAAGAACTAGGAAGCCTATAAAATAATGCTTGAACACTAGCAATAACCATATTGATTATTTTAAAGCAAATTGTAAACAAGTTGTTTTTCTGCAATACCATAATGTAATAAACACTAGCACTAATGGTCTTGATAAATTGCAATTTATCAAGCTTTGATGACTATAGCAGATGATCTGCACTCTGCACGGGAGGGCTGAGTGAATGGATTAGCTGACTGCATGTTCTGTAACACCCAGAAACAATCCTGGTGTCTGATTTGCCAAGGAAGATTATGAAATAAGAACAGAGTGTGGGAAGGCTGAGGAAATGGAGACATTACGAGGCCTTGTGGATTATCCAAGGTTTTCCCTGGGTTTGGGAAGAGTAAGAAGCAATATAGAGGAGTAAGATGGGATGTACAGGTGGCCCATGTTGAAAAGTTTTTCTTGGGGGAAGACAGTGGAAGTGGTCTTGTGGAGTTGAAGCCTGGTGTTTTGGGAAGCTTGAGATGGGTTGGTTTGGGTTATTTTTTTGTTTGTGTGTGTTTCTGGTGTGGTTTTTTTGTTTGTTTTTTGGGGGTGGAGTGGGGGGTGTTGCTGCTGTGGCTTTGTGGGTCTGTTTTTGCGTTGTTTTTTTTAATGATTTAACTATTTCTAGGACAATTCAGAGCCCTGTGTTCAAATTTTCACTGGGGTGTTTTTCTCTGAGGTCATGTGCTTCCAGACATACAGTACAACCAGTGTGCTTAGAGACTGGTATTTAGAGCCTCTAGTGACCACATCAATACTGCTTCTCTGTCAAGTAGTGCTCATTTTTCTTATGAGCACATACACGTTTTCAGCTACCAGCTCTGACTTTCCTCTTCCCCATCTCTCTTCAATTATGCCACTTGTAGATTGTACAAGATTTATCTACAGGTTCTATACTACAGGATGAAGGCACATTCAGTGCAATTGCTGATAATGCAGAAGCATCTGATAAAATCTCTGCCATGAAAATATATGTGCGTGCCCTTGTAGGGGGTGGGAGAAAATGATAGGGAATGAAGTGATAAAATTAATCTATTTTTCTATGAACTTGAGATGATACACATGATCTTGGTAAACTATATATACCTGATATATCTTGTGTACAGGGAGTTTTATAATGTTCTGATTACATGTATTTTAAATACAATGACAAATAAATTAAACCACATAACAAAAAAATGGAGAGAATAACACTATTCAATTCTCAATACAAATTCAGAGTCTGCATTGAAAACTAATAATTTTCTAAAACTCCCCATCTACCTCCTAAATACTTCCAAGGGCTTTCAAAGAGGACACTCATCTTACTGCTGCAATTCTAATGTATGGTGGAAGAAAGAGCCATTCTAGCATTTAGTATTTTAGACAAGGTCATACTTCCAAGTGTTTAGAAACTCTTCTGAAAGAGCAGTGGAGTAGGAAGGCGACTGGAGACTAATAATGTTGTAGATATTTTTGTGCATGTAACTGTAACACATTTCCTGCCCTGTTGTAACTCCTCCTGACTTTCTATTCTTCAGCTGTGCATCCAGGTATATGCATAGCTATTGATCTCTTAAAACGGGCTTACTGTAGTCTGTAATCTAAATGTGTTCAACACTTCTCTGTCATTCTATTTCTAGGCATATGTTATAGGCCATTGAAACAATAACAGAGACCTTAAATACAAAGCTATTTAAATTACAAAAAGACATTTGTAATTGCAGAGAAAGACCTTTAATTACACAGCAGGGACTAAACTTTTGTTTGAAAAGATGTGACTCTGTTATAGGCATTGCTTTGAAGTGCTACCGAAGGTCATGGCTTCTTGTAGTAATGTCAAGAAAAAACAGGTGACTTTCTGTCTAAGTGACTTAGCACTTATGTGAAGTCTTTGATTTGGGAAGCTCAGAGCACCTGACAGATTAATAAAATCTTGCGACCCTGCTGTGATACAGCTGTATGGCATTCTCCCCATCTAGAAGATGGATGTTCCCTTGTGTAACAAACCCAAGTACTTGATGCAGTGGGCTTCTGAGCACAATAGTGTTGAAAAACTTGGAAAATGGCTAATTCTTCACAAGTTTTGATGTTTCCAAGAAGCCTCTTGAATTTTCTATTTTTATCTATTTATCTATTTTTTATCAATCTTTTATTTTTATCTTTTACCCACATTACCCTCCCCCCAGTATGTTCTAGATGTAGTCTAGTTTGCCAGTGGTCTTTGGTTAGCAGGGAAGTGGGTCAGGGAAGAATCATGTAATACTTAAAATATGTTATCACTTTAGTTTGTTCAGCACTGATACCAGGGTGCCAAGAAGCATTAAAATGCCCCTGAAATGGCACCTGATGCATCTTCAATATTTGCTGAAGGAGATATAATGACACTTGGAAGAATATAATGGATTATGACTTAAGAGATTTTTTTTTTTTTGCCTTTTCCTAGCATTTGTTGATCTAAAAAATTCTATCCTTGAGAATTCCTTACAGGTCTTAAGCTTCTTATATTTTATTTAGATCACACTACTCAGCCTTCCTTATTTTGTCCATTTCTGCCGATGTGGACTTTGCTGTTATTATTTCAGTCTGAACACCTGAGGAAGAACTAAATGCTTAGCAGCAGTCCAGAATGAGTACTCTGCTCTGTTTAATCCCATCAGGCAGCCATCATACTTGAACAAATGAGTGTGTGTATGTGTGGTTTCTGTCAGATTACTAAAGCTGTGGTTTCACTACTGCTGCAAGGTATTGAAAGTGTCCCTTCTGCTGTTTGCTTCTGTGCTCATGTTGCCCCTCCTTTGTACCAGTAGAAGCATTTACTTAGGGAGACAGGTGAAAAACTAAACACCTGGTTTTGATGGACATATTTTTAATTTGGTTTCCTGATCTAACCCGTCTCTTCAATACACTGGTTTGAAGCAAGACTGAACCATTTGGGAAGTGGGTAACTGGAAAAAAGCTGTGATCCAAGTTAAAATCTAACTTCAGTGTTGGCTTATGCAGCTTTGGTTGTATCCAAATTGCCTTGAAATTAAAGGAGCTGAAGTGGGCCAGGCCTGTTCTGTAGCTACAGCGATACTTGCGTACAGGAGCAGGGTGAAAAAGATATATGTAGTAGAAAAGGAGAAGAAAAAAGAATCCAAAGGTGCTCCATGTATGGAGCTATAAAGGGCTCTAAAATTAGACCTTGAAGACTGATACGGGAGCTTGATCAGTTCCTCATTCCTTCTTTCTTAAATATTTATTTTTGCTGCAGTAAAAAAACTGAAGTTTCTTGAACTACCAAATCATGCTTACATGTATTGACTCAAAATCTAATCTGCATGCTCTTTGTGAAACAACACCTCTGA
The DNA here is from genome assembly GCA_024605025.1 of Megaceryle maxima. Classification (NCBI taxonomy): domain Eukaryota; kingdom Metazoa; phylum Chordata; class Aves; order Coraciiformes; family Cerylidae; genus Megaceryle; species Megaceryle maxima. The sequence goes on along the minus strand of JANHGN010007132.1, from coordinate 189,143 downwards.
AAATTCTTGTTGCATACAATAGAAAACTAGACTTTGAATTATTCCTAAACATTTGAATTCCTCTTTGCATCAATATATATTTACTTCCCTTCTTGTATAAACTACTTTATAAATTAATTGCTTTATTAAAGTCGCAGATTTATCTAAGTTTATTGTGGTCTTGTACCTGGTTTTGCTCATAAACAGCACTAAGCACACTGATTTAGAAACGCTGCAGATAACTTATCAGGTATGAACATAGCTATGTGTGTTTGTGGGATCTGTTTGGATCATAGCAGTGCAATAGTTCATTTAAATACAGTGCTATCAAATTCATGCCCTGCTTGCGTAGTTTTTCTTGCAGCTCATAATTATTTTGTGTGTGTGTGTTAAATGTAACCTCTTGCTGTTCAGGATGAACTGAAAATGAAGCTGGAAATGTATTGGCATATGTTCCTTAAAGGATGATTACAGACAATAGCTTGGCAATTCATTTTCTGTACCAGTGCAGTTGTTTTAAAGCTGGATGACTATCAAAAATCCTAGCAAACCACGACGCTTATCACTTTGCAAGATTTACTTTCCAGAGAATGATCATGCTGCATATTTAAAACCAGAACAATGTTGTAGAAAGTATCTATGTAAATTTAGTTTGAGGCATACGCTTCCGTATGGAGAGTCTAATGTGGCACGACTGAGACATATGTAGGTATCGTGCACCATCTGCCTTGGTATGGTGATTTTTGTGGCCTGTTGTGTAGCAATGCTTGTGTTCTCCATTCATTTAAGGTCCACCATGGGTTCTAGTATCACACACTGCATGAAAGTGGATTTTGTATGGCCAAAACAAGCTTCATGTAAACCTTGGGATAACTGAGTTTTCTTTCTTCTCTTGCGATTCTAGGTACAATTGCACTTGTACAAGTAACTGTATAATGAGGGTGGTACAAAAGTTACTTTTTTAGCTTTTGGAAGAGCTGAATGTCAAATTATGTGCTAAGCCCTTGTTGCCTTGTAGCAAACCAGAGGATGCTTGGTAGAGTCAATTGCCATAGTTACCTCATGGGGCTTTCTATTTTGTTAATAAAATGTGTTGATGTATTTGTAAATGTTAAGACAGAAGTTGGTATTGCTTTAAGATATATTTTTTACTTAAAACATTGCAGTTTTGAGACAATTCACCAATATTTTGGTGGTTGAGAACCTTGTATGCCACATTCCAGGTGTCAAGTGAAATAGTATTATAATGCTGAAATGAAGCAGAATTCAAAAGTAAAATGTACTGAGTAGTGTCTAGATGTGCCTGAAATACAGGAGCTGTTTGCCTTTTGTTTAGGGACCCGAAGTTTTTCGTTCTTCTGGTTTGTAGCTGTTTCTTACTGTGAAGAACTCCCTTCTGAAGTGGTTAATTAAGTAATATTGCATAGTGTGAATCACAGTGTATCTCCTGCAATTACTTCTTTTGAATACTAGATACATGTATTTTCCACTTAGGATGTCTTGTGTTTGATCTCAGCGGCCAGTATGAGTTCTATAAAATCAGTGTGATGTAAAGCGATGCTCCCTGAGAAATCTAAATTTCTGAGAATGTGTGCTCAGTGACTCATCTGTTCTTTATATATAAATATAGTCAAATATCATGATGTCAGGCATGGAGCGATGACATGTATTGGGCATGTTAATTTATTATTAAGTTAAGCTCCATGTTTTTAACAAAAGAGGTTTTTTTAAGCCCCTGCCATACTGAACATAATTAGGGTTGCTCTGGGTCTTACAAAATTCAGAACTGTTAAAACTGTCACCAAATAATATTGACTTTTGACTGCAGTAGGGAAAATATTTATACTTATTATTTACACAGTACATGTTGTTTATACAAATCCTAACACAACAGCCAGTTTCTGTCTCTTGGGTGAATACTCATCTAAACATTATGTGAAAGTAGTGGTTTTTTTCCCCTAGTGTTTTAAGTATTTAAAAGTACTGCTGTCTATTTTTCCCCTTGCATTCTCCTTTAAGTAACTGATAAACTCTTAGGTTTTAGTTACAGCAAAGTGAAGATTTTTATCTTCAGTGGAAACTTTGAGCGCGTGACCTCCCTTATTTTAGCTCAAGGAAATGAGGGTTGCATGTTCTTGGTGTTGTATAGGCTCCATGTTTCCATGCTTGTGAAATAAATCTGATGTTTTACACTAGGGACAGTAAAGGAGCATACCCCAGTGTGCAGAGGACATACACCGAGAGCTGTTGGGGTGGGTGCCTCGGTACTTCCAGCTTTACTGTGGATTTTCTGGCTAATATAAATGAAGTGATAAACCATGTTGAGCAAGTGATTTATAGCAGGTTGGAGTCCAGCAGGGTGATTATATCTAGCACTTGAGGGAAGCAGAGGGTATGGAAATAAATGTGTCAGAAATATAATTAAATGTTTTGTGCTGCTGCTGATAGACTTATAATTACAAACACCGCCGACATCACGTACCTACAGGGAGAGAACAATGAACAAGGCTACGTTTGTGAACCTGCTTCTTGCTCCACAGGAATTCCCCAGCTTTTTCTCTTACCTTACAATCCTGCTGTTCTTCTTTTTAATTGAAAGGGAATAATAAAAATACTTTCTCTACCACAAATACCAAGTAAATTCACTCGAACCTATGTGATATTTTCCTAAGAGTAAACAAGAAATGAAAACAAGCCTGAAAAGAAGCTGTCAGCTGCAGTGAAGATGTAACTTAATGTCCATTACTTGCTGTGGGATTATTTGCTATGGCTTTGACCTGAGCAGTGAATTTGGATACTAAACTTGAAAAGCTATCCTTGCTGAATGAAAATAAGAAGTGATACTGCCCTACTGAATACTGAATTAGATAACAAGCTGGATAGTGACTTGAAAGTAATGTGTACCTAGAAGTCCAGTCCTTCAGCTCACAAATACTTGATTGATCTTATTCTAAGGTCTTTGCTATACTAAGGTGGTGGTGGTTTGTTCTTTTTAGTTTGTTTTTTGGTTTGGGTTTTTTTTTTTTTTGTCTGTTTGGTTTGGTTTTTTTATTTGTATGTTTTTTGTAGTTTAGTGGCTCAGGCAGAGACAGCCACAGTTGATACTTTAAATAAAGACACGACTTAGGCTTTTGGGAATGTCTGTCCCATCCTCTATGGTCGCAATTCAGCGGTCACCCAATTCTTCTATTTGCAGAATTTTTTCTTTTTTCCTCCCCTTGTTTTGAGTTTCCGGACACACCAGAATAAATGATACTCATCTGGAGTTCTGGCAAATGAAAATGCAGCCTTTGTTTAACCTAAGCCCATACCCACCCGGGATCTCTCAGACCTTTTTTTTTTTTTTTTTTTTAAACAAGTTTTTAGGGTTACAGTAGACAGGGTTTGGGAGTAGCCTTTTGATTAATCACAGTAGGGGTCTTGGTAAACCAGACATAGCTACCACGCCTCCAATGTTCCAAGTAACTGACTGAATATTCTGTGAATCTGACATTGGTATTGTCCTTTAGAAAAAGATCTGTGATTATGCAGTGTAAATATGTTTGATCAAAAAAATGCATGTTTTACATTTTCTCCCATTTAGCTGACAGGGGACTTCAGTAAAATTGGGATCTGGTCAAGATATATGAAGATTTAGAAAGAAGTACTGTTTTTCCTGTTCATAATTGATGAAACAGATATTACTTTAGGGAAAGCTGGAAAAAAAATCTTTCAATTGTTAAATCTTAAGAGAAACAAAAATGCAGCACACGTACACTTGAGACTTGAGTGACAATTTATACTTCCCACTGGCATGGTACCTTGAGTTCTGCATGAACAATGATTGATTGTATTTTAGGTTCTGGTTAATTAATCTAATCTTATGATGTGCATGTACAGTGTAGAGGATTTAAACTGGAGATTGGAAGGTAAGTAGCTCATGACACCTATGCTTAAATTTCTCAGTACTTTGAGATAGAACAGGGAGGTTTGTGTTTCACTAGCATGGGTGATTTTTTCTGAAAAGTGTTTGCCATGTTTTTCTGTTCTGAAAGGAAGGATAGATGGGCCTAGTCAGGTGGTTTAGCTAACAGTACATTGGTCATGGTATTTATGTTCCATCTGCTGGCTTACCTCTTAAGGCACATCATTATTTTACTTCTTGGAGTCATTCTAAAATGGTGCAGAGACACCCTAAACTCTTCTTTCATCATCTTCACTTTGAAGAGAATTAGATTCTTGTAAACTGTGTTTTATTTTCTCCAGTAATCATTTGCAGCAATACTTAGTGCTTTCAAAATATGCTTTTAATGTGTCAGTTTTGCTACAATACCTTTTGATTCACTTTGCAGCTGTGTTTACTGAATCCTTCAGTGACCAAGAAATGTTGGCTTCAGTATTAATTGTGTTATTGAGTATTACCCTGTATACTTAGTAGTATCTCAAGCATAACTTCAGTATATCATGCAGTTGACTGGACTTGTTGTACTAATGGAAAATACATTGAAGTTATGGCTTGCTTCGGATCCTTTAGTCACAAGAGACACTGCATTCAGAATCAGGAAATTAATATCCAGTCCTCGTACCTTATTTATAACATGATGTTCAGGTATTCATACTTAATCATTAATTTTTGCTAGTGTAAACACCATTAGAATTGATTTGGTAGGACACGACATTCCCGTTACCTTTCCTATAATAAAAATACTTCTACATTTTGTAAAATACCCTACAGGTTGAATGGATAAATGTGCCATCTGTACTCAGCTGATCTGCTGGTGAATAGGAATGTAGAATCTGAAATGTCTGGGTTTCTTCTTTTTCTTACTGAAATATAAAAATTAGCTGGATAAAATCACTCATTTCTAGCAGTCATTAAAATAAGCTTGTGACAGGAACTGCGTAGCTGATGAATTAAGGGAACGCAATTAGCGGCTGTTTAATGCCCGAGATCTTAACTCTCCATTAGAAAAACAAGTGGAAAACATGTCCCATGATATGTGTGTGTTTAAAAGAGGTAATCCAAATCATCTGTGGTGATTGTCCCTTTCCCTGTTTATTCCATAAGTGCCTTTTGTGCTCTTGTGGTGGTTGTATTTGTTCCTATAATGAAAGAGTGGTTGTAGTTCAGTAATATGAATTTAACTGATGGACTCTGCTTCTCAGAGAAATTATACAACCAGGTCTTTAAAAACAAAACTGAGTAAAAGTTTATCTTGAAATAAAGTATTGATTCTCCAGATTTGAAATTTTTTTTTTTTTTTTTTTTTTTTGCCAGGGAATCAAGGCTGCATCCTATGGGGCACAAACCTTAATGCTAAAAGGTTATAGACATGAAATCTGTAGGGGGAGATTGAGGACATGAACTATTCAGAAAGGGAATAATATATGCAGAGTCACAAGGAGGAAAAAGGAGATAAGTGCAGAAAGCAAAGAAGATTGAAGGTCAGACTGATCATGCTTTCAGAGTATGTAAAGAAGAAGATATTAGTGGCAGAGACTTGAACTTTTCTGGAGACATAAGATTTAAAAGCCTTAAATGAAACATCAGTTCTTCCCTCTACATGGAGATCGTGGAAATCCTTCTCATAGATACGCATAATGTCATTGAGAAAGGAGAGATTTAGACATCAACAGCTGTAACTTTAAAGGAACCTTTTAACTTACTTTTTAAAGACACATTGGGGTTATCTTAAACCACAGGGATTTTTAATCAAAAAGAAGAGGTTCAGGCAGATGTTGATCCTAGCAAACTGCCCAGCCTGGGCCATCTTCCCTTGCAAATGGGATGAACTGCTGCTAACTTCACGTTAATGCAGTCCACAACATGTTCCCGTGTATGTCACAGCTGGTATGAGATGGAGACCTTTAGGATGTTTGGTTTGTTGTTGCTTGAGGAAAAAAATTTTGGCTTTAAGCAATATGTTCAATGCCTTTTAATCAAAAGGCATGCTTGCTATATTTTGGGGTTGCTTTAGACATTTTAGCTCTTGTTACATCCTGCTTAGCTTAAGCTCTTTAGAATATTAATAGTAATAGTGTCAACCTGAGGTCATTTTTCAGGTGATGTTAGCACTGACCACATTTTTTTAAGCTGCAAAATAAGGCCTTTAGGGGTGTTCTAGAGATGATGTTTCAGTGTTGGGCTGGGACAATGTGTGAACAGAATAATTCCTATTGAATTTAATATATTTAGTCTAAAGGAACTCACAAGAAGGTGTCCACTGTCATTTCTTCTAAAAAGAAAAACAGCAAATCATTGTCATCATGGGGGTATGACGGATGGGAGGTTTCTTCATAAATATCAGCAGCTGTTTTTTGCAAACAGCCATCTGTGGTAGAATCTGCCTTGCATATGTGTGCAAACCTACACTGGTTGGTTCTTAAAAGGCCAGAAATGATCCTCAGTAATTCTACAACTTCTCTTTTTTAAAGACAGTGATGGTGACTACTAAAGTCACCAGGGAAGTGGTAAATATTCTCTAGAGCTGGTATTTTTTTTTTCATGTGGGCACGGAAAATAAAAAACAACAAACAAAAAAACCCAACCAAATTTCAAGAACTATTTCTTGGAGTGCATTTATTCTCAGGTTGAGAAAAGCCTATTCCATGGCAATTGTTTAATGTCTGAACACACTCTATCCAAGTCATTTGTAAATAAATGAAAGGAATATGGGAAGGTTTGGTTGCATGTACAGTCTCATCCCAAGTGAGATATTTAGTATTACTAAATAATCAGCTTGATTAGGTGTTAAGATTATTGACAAATTATGAGTGTTTTGTGGTCATCATGACATTTGCTTTCAGTGATAAAGCTATTTCGTTATTGAATTATTGCTCTTACTCTTGTGGACTCTCCTGCCTCCTCATCAACTGCTCATCTTACACTAGCACCTTCTGCTGCTGTCTGAGTGTCCTGTGGATGTGTTTTTCAACTCTGGTAAATCTGATATTAAGATTGTAGTTTACCTGTTGCTGTGATCCTTAGTCTAAAGAGTTTTTGGGAAATATCGCATGAATTTCTGTTTGACTGTTGAAAGGAACCAGGAAGGCATACCACTTTAGAAATTAATCTGTAGTATCTTTCATTAGGGTGGTACCTATGATGGGAAGTAGTAAACTACAAGTGCTGAGATATGATATTTATAATCCATTCTACAGCAAAAATTATAATAATGTAACTGCATGGGAAGTTGTCTAATGAAATCATCCATTCAGTCCTCATCTTATGAAGTCCAGGACCAAGAAGATGGATATTAGTTGAATGCCAATGGGATGTATAAAAATAAAGCTTCATTGGAAAGAAACAACTAATTGCCCTTTAATAGCAATAAATTTAAATGCATTGTCTCCATTGAATTTATTTACACCTTAAAGGATAAATAATCTTTCTCATAATTTGAAAAGCTTTGAATTAACAGAGGGACAGAAAATAAATGCACAAAAGGCATCTTTTTGACAGTGGTGTCAATACACGTGTTTGGAACTGACAACATGAGAAATTATGATATCAAGCTAAAAAATGGAAATCCTCAGGGCTCCAACACATGAAAAAATGAGCTGATGATGATAACAACTCTGGCATAGAGATGTGATATATGAATCTCTCTAACCATTATAGAATAACTGTCGACTGCCACATGTATGACACTTCTTGTGTGTATATTGAAAAAAAAGTTATCACTTTTTGAGCAATAGGGGAGAGAAAAATTGGTATCCTTTTATTAACACTAGTACCTTAGCAAATGAGCACACCGAAGAAAAAAAATTTCACAGATTTAATAGAAATCTGTAGTCAATTTTAACTTGCATAATACTGTAAAGCACAAGGTAATAATTTAATGAGCTTTTTACAGCCATGTTAACCTTGTACTCTAGAATAGTATGCAAATTGTGCAAAGGAACTTATTTTAGTTTGGAATTAAGAAACAAACTAAAGTGCACAATGAAGAGAAAATTTGCTATTAGAGAAATGAATAAATGTAATTCTGCTTACAGTGCCTGGCTGAAATACACTGGCTCAAGGGATTTTAAGTGAGGACATAAACAAATCTGACTCTGTTTTAAAAACTGGACCATTTGATCTCTCTTCATTTTTGGGTTTTGCCTTTAGGACTTGAATTTCTGCTCATCTACTTCATATGACAAAGTTTCAGAAAACTGAAGAGAGCCTCCTGGGTGTCCCAGCAATATGGAGTTGAGGAAACAACACTGATTCATCTGGTTTCAACTCCCTGCAGGTAATGGTGCTGCTTACAACAGTTTTGGAATTGAAATTCATGAGAGTGCTCGAATCAGGATTGCTGCTGTACCTTTGTGGTAGGATTTGGAGAATGCCCTACGAAGAGTAATGGTAGGTTACGATGTCTTTGCTCTTTGGCCTCTTCTAAAAGAATGGCCAGGGTCAGGATTTGACTTTCTTGGAGAGATGGGAGCCCAGGTATCCCATGAAAATCTGAGGCAGAAAGCGATGTTGGGCATTCTTGTCTATAACCCAATCCCTCTGAACACTGGGCGATCCGAACTTGATGTGTGTTCTGTATTTTCCTCCTAGATTTAGCAAGCTCCTTACAAGAATCTGTCTGTCCATGATACTTAGAAATGGCTATAAGCAGTGTGCTGGTTTCAGCTCTAGTTTCAACTGTTGAATGAATGAATTTGAATGAAGGTCTTCCCTGGGTCATCTCCCTTGTGTCTGAAATTCATAGAGCAGATGAGTGCAGTGCTTCTGTGTCCTTTCCCAGATCTATGAAAGTATCGGGTGTGGGAGGGAAGGGTTTGGGGCAGTGCAATGCCTCAGCTGGGGAGGTTTCAGTGATACAAGATATGTCACTGCCAGTGATAAAAGTCCCGAGTCTTTTTTCATTTGTTAACAAGCATGATAGCAGCATATGTGATGAGATGTGTTCATTGAACTTGCTGGTTCTTGTGCACTTCTGTGTAGACGGTGTGTTTGTGTGTGGTGTCTGGGGTACTAGTGCTAGTTTTTCCCATTGCCATATCCAGGTGAGCTGCAGCTGTTCTCTCATAGCCTCTGTATCTTACATTTCTGTATCACCTTACATTCCTAAAAAGCATGAAATTATTTACCAATTAGAGAGGATTTTTCCCAGTAGGATCAAAGCAGGTATTTCTGGGGTGCCAAAATGCATCTGGGAGACAGAAATACTTCATCTACTATAAGAAGGGGAAGCAAAGTGTTAGGAATTAAACTTCAGCCTTTAACCGCAGGAGTCATTGTGCAGCTGCTGACTGAAAATGAAAACAAAAGCATTATGACAGTTGATGAGAAGGCAGCCTTCTCTGCCCTCTGTAGGTAAAGAATGCAATAAAATAGTAAAGGAAATAAAAATCACACTTATGGGTTTGGAGGTATGTTATGTACAGTAGGATAGTGCCGTTTTAGAATTACATCATATGCCTACTGTAGTGTTAAGCAATTGTTCAGAGGGACATTTTTAATGAATATGATACTTAATACATTTAATTCTTCTGTAAGTATTGTTCTGTAACTTGTATTTTATTACCCTTACATATTTGTGTGGTCTCGGAAAAGTCAACATCAGAAATTGATCATTGCTGAATGTGGGCCTTCAAATACATGAATTAAAAAAAAGGCAACATTTGTCTCATGGCAACAGCTCTTCAGCACAGTGAAAGATGGATGGTACAGAGGTCTGAAGAGATTTGTTTCACAAAACATAGGGCATTCCAATGTACATGTTTTTGTATTCCACTTCCTCTCAAAGTGTCCTCCATCTCTAAAAATTGTGTAGACATAAATATTTCTTAAAAATATTGCTGATTAAGCTGGATCATACCACATATACTGGTTGTCATCTTAAACACTGAGTTTGTGTACTTTTTCTTACTGTTTCTATTAGCTGTCAGACATTGCTTGTTCTTCTGTCCTCCTTGTGTTTTGCCAGTATTGAACAGCATCCTGAAAGGACAGTATTGAATGTTAAGAGAAGTGCTTGTTATCATCTTAATTGAGATATTTTGAACAACGTGACATAAGAATGGTTACTATTGGGTTTCTTTTTTTTATCCTTAACCTTCCATTTAGTTTTTACAGTAATATTTTTCTTTTCTTGTAATATTTTGTTTGTTTGTGGATTTTTGGGAAAGCCTGTTCTGCTTTGATGAAGCAGACTTTGGTATGCTGTTTTTTACAGTCTGATTACTGATCTTTTCAGAGTTCTTATTTTCATGCGCACTATGGGGAGTGAGAAGATGCAGAGAAAAATAGCCAAACAGGGAAATGAACTGGAAATGGAAAATGACTATTTGAAGGTGCAGCTTGGGCATAGAACTTGGTGTTGGAGTAGAATTACTTCTGTGAGTAACCTTCTACTAGCTGCTGAAGTCTACTGTGGTTATCTCATCTAGAGAGGGTGGTATGTCATTCTGAAGGCATCTGGAAATTTATTAAAATACTAAATACTGATATATGAACATTGCTGGCTGTAGTTTGATAGCTCAATGCTTGCTTGTCAGGGAGATCTAACAGTTCCTTGTGGCACTGGATGAGGATTAGGTTTCTCTCTCTGTATCCCTGGAGGTATTGTTAAAAGGTGATGGGGAAATGCTGCATTGTTCTGGCCGTGTCTGTGCTGTGAATCTATCCATAACTTTATAAGGACTTCCATTACTGCAGGATCTGCATTGTTTATGTAGTTGTTCTTATATCAACCCTAGCCTGTTGTGCTAAGGTTTTTATCATGTTTTTTTTTTAGGTGTGAACAGAGACATAAGAGGGGCAGTGATTTGTCACAGATTGCAAGCACAGCCTCTGATGGAAGAAATATCCCACGAGCTCCAGGCTGTGGGGACTTCCCAGAAAGCTGATTACTTCTCTTGAATGACCATATTTCCAACTGCAGTGCTGTCAGCTTCTCATTCTGCTCTGTTCATATTATAAATAACCCTACAAATGTGGAATATTTTAAAAGATGGCTCCTCTTGTAGAGCTCTATTCCCATGAATAATACTGATGGCTATGGAGACAAGTCAGCCCTTTCAGTTCATTTTTGGTCTTGCATGGTATATACCCTGGGTTGTTTTTTTCCTGGATTTTTCTTTCATCAATATTTATTTTTCTGAAATAATAATCATTTGATCTTTCCATACCTTGTACATTACTTGAAAGTTAAGAGGGAAAATTTTTAATATCTTCATGAGTGATTGTCTTGAAATAATGTTCTCCTCACCATTAAAAAGTGTAACAGAGGTTTGTGTTAGTGTATTTATCTGTGTTAATACAGCTCTTATGCTCATTTTGTCTGCAAGTGTTTCTAATATCAATTAGACAATATATTCGAAGTGAACCTGATTTTTCCAGTGACTGAATAATAAATGGACATATGCTAAACATAATTACATATTTCAATGAATTAAAATGCAAGAATGATTGAAGATAATTCAGCAAAGGTCAGTGAAGAGCTATGGTAACTACATTAATTGCTTCAGATTTAATTGTACTGTTAAAGGCATAGATGTTTATATTGTAATAATTTAATCCAGTTTAGGAAGAATTTGCAAAACCAGGGTAATCGTACGCTTTCTATTACCAGTATTTTATATACATATCTATCTGTGCAGCAGCAGAGCTGGGCTCTGTAGGGCTCTATTCCGGTGGCAAGTGGAGTAGTTCCAATAAGATATCATTTGTATTAATAAAGAACTTCTTTTCCGGAGGTATAATATGTTTGATATAGAATGAATCAGATTTTGAGACCTTTACATAAGCAAAATACCCTAGGAGCTTTGGTTAAAATAATGTAAGGGAAGCTGTTCACAGAAGGAAAGCTCTATCTGACAAACAAGTGTTGCAAAATAATCCTTGTGTGAAGTTAGTGCTTTCAAAATGAAAAATATAGAGGGGAAGGGCTTATTGAGTTTCCTGAATTAGCCAGGTGTAAGACCTAAATAGCCCTAAAAGCATTCTTCTAATTTTTTTCTGTCCTTTTCAGTATGGATTGAGATGGAAAGGCTGATGTTCAGAAATGGTATAAAGCAGGTGGCTGCAGTGAGGAAATCCCTGGTCAGTGTGAGCAGCTTGTACATCTGGCTGATGAGGTTATCACAATGTAGAGAAGAATTTGAGCTTCGGGTGATGTAGGATACGTCAGCCTTCTGAATAGAGGTACTTAAAACTAAATCCAGCCAATAGCTGGTAAAGGTATTTCATAATGCCCTTTTTTATGTACTTGGTGTACGTTTCATGTGCAAATACACTTAGAAAGTAGATGTTGCCACTGCTTCTACTTTTTAAAATAAGCTTCCATAACTTTTCTTGATTTGATTAAAAAATAGAAACCAAAACAAACCAAAAGCCAGTTTGACATATTTCTGAATTTCAGTAGTATGCTACCAAGCCACAAAATAAGCAAAAGGAGCTTTGTTTCTGTGTTCTTTTTTTCTTTTAAAAACCTATTCAAGGTCATGGTTTGAATAGAAAAGTAATTGAATTTGAGACACCATATGTTGTGGGATGCTTATGACATCCCTAATGAATGTTACAGGGTACTACTATTTCCAAAAAATACTGACATTAGCATTGAAATGACTGTTGACATGAAAACTTTCATTAAGAGAAACATCTTGAAGTCCATCTTGTCTGATTTTTTTTTTTTTTTTTCCTCCTTCTGCCCATCATGATTAGATGCCCACTCCTGAAATGGAAAGGGCTTGCTTTCTTGCAGCTTACCTCCAGCATGTCACAATCACTCACCAGACATTACTACCCTTTCACAATACCTTCTGATTCAGTGACAAGTCCCAGACTATAAAAGCAACTAGATTCCATTGCTGCATGTCTCTTGTTAGTCATTTCACAATATTTGTGGAGCTGCTTGCAGAGAACATTATTCCTGTTCTCTGTTTTGTAAATCAAATAAAGGTAAATTCTATTAAGAGAATATATATTTTTTTTAAGGTTGTAAAGTCTGGAGAAGTTTTTCCTTTGTGTTTGTCTCTTTTGGCGTTTTTGGCTTTGAGAAGCATGAAGGTGATATTGAATATATTTCCTTCTTCCTGTAGTCTTTGTAACATTCCTCAAAGTTAAGGAACCTTGGTATCATTTTCATGGGACATATTTGTCCTTTAAATGCACCAAACAAGCAGCTTTCTCATTAAGTTGTGAAAATTTATTGTGAAACTGCAAATAAATAAGACACATGCAGAAAAAACCCTTGATATTATTATTCTGAGATGTTAAAATTGAAGAGGTAGTAAAACATAAAAAAAAAATTCACAGTAGTCATGCAAACAAATATCGCAAGAAAGTAAACTGCTATAGTCTAAACAATCTAACTTCATTCCTGCTCTGAGATAGTTGTTTCCTTTTTCATCAATTTAATGTGGGTACCAAGATCAGTCCTTTCCGAATCACAGAGCAGCATCTAGTAGATGTAAACAGAGCACAAACAGGTTTGTTGTTACTGAGTACAGTTTGTCTAAGCTTGAACCTAGGCTCCAGATTTTCCATGGCTTTTGTTTACATGGTTACAAGAACTGCTTGTGAATGATAATCATACATCAAAATAGAATATGTAGTCTCTACCCTTGCAGAAACGCTTCTCTGTTGGAAACCGAGATTGATATGTGGGTATAAATGTGATGAAAGAGGTAAGCAAGGCCAAGCTAACTTGCTTGTCCCCAGTACCTGTTTTAGGTGTGGGCAGTGGGACAGACTGGTAGTAACCAGCTTGTGTGTTTCTGTTCTGTGATCTAGCTGATATTGAAATGTGTGAAAACTAGCATGGCTGTATTGAGGCATGGAAGCAGGGAAGCAAAAGGCATACTGTGTATTCCTAGTGTTGCACTTGGTGTGATCTCTGTTGTTTTTGCTTCATTTGTAGTGCAGCAATATGGTGAAGCACAACAGCATCTCCATGCATCAGCTTTTTGATGTGTTCTGTGGGCTGTGCAGTCAGGTTGCTGCTGGGGACTTGCTTCCTTTCAGGCTCGCAGCCTCAGGTACTGGTTTGTGCAGATGAGCCTCCTGTGAAATGTAGCTCATACAAAATCATAACAATCCTGAATGCCCGTCAGGAGGGTTGGCTGGTAGCTAACTGTGTAACGGTATCAATTGTTGCTTGGAGAATTGAGCTTGCAGTTTGCCCTTAGTATGAAGGTAGCCACTATTTGCACATGCAGTGGAAATCCAGACAGTGCTCTAACTGCTTTATGAACCAACCTCTTTTATCTACTTCAGATTTTTTTTTTTTTTTAAATTTTTAAAGATAGGGCTAATTACTCTTTAAACAGAGGATGTGAAAAGAGGGCTCTGAATGGTTGGTGGGAAAATATATCCCTGGCTTGGGAGCAATTACCTTGCTGTGTGTGGAAAGTACATGGGAATAGAAGAATCTGAAAGACACGTTAATAAACTAAAGAGCTGGCTGAGCTGCCAGAGCAGGAATGATACAGGGGAGGAAGGAGGCAGGTGGACTCTGAGCTGAAAGCCAGCACCAGGACTGTACACCCGCAGTGAAACTGTACCCCAAAACCAATTGAAACATTCACTCATCGTCTCCCTGGTACAGTGTATTGAAAAATCAGAGACGAAGTTGAATGATGAGTCTTCACTAGAAAACCTGTTTATTAGAAGACAGGGTGAATTTCACCTACTTCCCCCCCCCCCCTTTTTTTTTCCTTCTTATTTTGGCTGTCTCAGCCTGCCAAAAGGCACAGCTGCCTTAACACTTCAGACCATTTACAGTCCCTACAGAAATCTTTCTTAAGGTAACAGCTATGTTGTCTGGCATTTCCCTTGCTTACAGCAAAGTGTATCACCTATGAAGACATTCTCTCTGTTTTTAAGACAAATGACATAGAAGTAAGTGGGAGAAGAGTCAACTTCCAAAATTGGAAGACTGGAATTATTCCATACCTGCTTCACCATTTGTGGCCTAAATGATGCTTAGGTTTATTAAGACAAAAATAGAGCCAGAGTCCCGTTGGTCTGTAACTTGGGCTAGATTATTTAAGGTCTCAAAAGGAGATGTTTGCTTTAATTAGTTCACATACTTTAAGGAGAGGCCACATGAACAATGTGTCTTGCCAGTGCTTACAGTGTGGCAGAGTTTTTAATGCAAGTATTTCAGCTGGCCATCTGTGTTGGAGCAATGCAGACAGCATTTGGGTGAAATGTTTGTCAATGGAGTTCCATTTCTGTAAACTTTTCTGCAACTCATAGAACACAGATATAAATAAATGTTTAATGAACGAGGCCTCCAGTATGGCAAAACTTTGGCAGGAATGTCTGAAAATGTCACTATTATTCGTATTGCTGTCAAATTTTAAATTATGTGTGAAAGGAGGCAGAAAGCTGTGAAATCAGCTTGCTGCTGCATTACTGTATCATTAAAGGAAAAATACAGGACAGAGGAAAAAGATCGATCTTTTTCCCCATCTGAGTCTCCCAAATTCTGTTTTCTGTTGTTACACTTATGACTTTGTGTTGTCTTAACATACCTTCATAAGAATTTAATCACATTTGAATATTAATATGGTATTTCCTCATGTCAACATATTTCCACCTCTTTACTATGTGTAGTTTACAATCGCTTATTCATCTTGGAAGTTAAATCTGCCAGTTATTCAAGAGTCTGTTAGTCTGCAGTACTAGTGCTAGAGGAGGTGGCTTTCCCTATTAAATGGTGAACTGATTAAAAAAATAACTTGAAAGCATCTTGTGTAGATACATAACATAAATGGTACCTCCTTGTTCTTTTGGTCTTTTTGTCAACGTGCTGCTGATGAATTTGCTGGTGCTATTGGTAGAACTTCATGCTTGGCCTTTTCCATTATTTACACTTTGGGGGGCAGGGGAAACAAAATTTTTTTTTTTTTATATAGTTTTCCCAGTGCTAATTTTTGTGTCTTCCCAGGGATTCAGTTATTGCACAACCAGGAGTCACAAATTTCCTGGTGTGGTTTGGTTTGGTTTTGTTTAGACGGTCAATTAATCTTTCTATCATTTCCTGGCTCCTCAGTTCTCTCCTTTTTCTCCTCTTTCCACTATCTCATAGCTTAGCATGTCAACAGACTTCAGTGTAAAGGATTTTTTTCAACTTCAACTATGTGACTGCGGCCAAAGGACTCTTAGCCAAAGCAGAGTTTTTAAAAGATCCTTTACTTTTGACTCAAAACTTGCATATGGAGCTGAATTTCTCAGCCAGTCTTTACTTATTCTTCTTTTATTTTTTCCCTGGTGAAACAGCACTGAGGTAGAACAAAAATAGCAAGAATAAACCTCGAACCATCTGAGAATGTGGAATCCCCTGAATCTGGACAACGGGGAGAAGTTTGGAGACTGTTCAGCAATCTATTCCATGTGCCCCTATAAAACCTAATACTGCTGCAGGTGACTCAGGGTGCAACAATCATATTTAGTGGTTCACAATTAATTTATCCTTCATGATTTGTGTTTTGATGGCCCTCTCTTTTCCTCAGCTCATCCTACCATTGTTGTAAGAGTGAGGTCTGCTTTGCCCTTGCAACGCTAGCTTTGCATAGATGAAGCTCCTTTCAATGCCTTTCCCAAGATCTCTTTGCTAGGTGTTGACTGTCTCCTTGTGCTGGGAATGGCCACTCAAGGCTGAAGTTTGTAGCCTTAATCTTCCTTCTGGGGTAGCTGTAGTGTTTTGCAGCTGTAACTTTGTTCCCCTTAGATTTATTTTTGACTGTAGCTCTGTTTTTCCTTACAGGGTGGGTGTACTTGCCTAAATTAATAAACTGTTGTATTTTTTTTTTTCTATTATTATAACACTTTTTCTAAGGACTTTTTCTTCCTTTTCTCTATTTAAATACTAAAGGTTATTCTTCTATTCTTAGAAGACTTGTTGTCCTGTTTTTCATTTTCTGTTTGAGTATGTGTTTGACACATCTCTAGTTATTAGAATAGAAGCCTGACACTGTGGGAAACGGAAAAATGCTTTCCTGCATTACGTTTCACATTATAAATGGTTCTTGTTCTTTGCTGTGCAAACAGGCTTCTTGAATAATTTTACAGTATGCTGTTGAGAACTGCAGTAAGCCATTTGCTAGTAAATCAGTATTTCTTCCAGCAAACTCTCTACGCTTTGTCAGCTGCTATATCTAGGGAATAAAATCTAATAGAAAAAAATCAAAACAAGGTGCAGTTATGGCTGATCTCCCTGAGAAATTTATGGTGTTTTGAGTATAGGAACCACACATCTGAGACTTTTTTTTTTGGTAGTGTCCAATACTAAAGCTTTGAGATGTATAGCAATATATGCAAAACATCTGCCTTTTCGCTGCACTTCTGGTATTTGCAATAAAATATATTGATTGGTTACAGTGTTCCTTTCAGTTCTTGACTTTTGGGGAAGGTTCAGCTCCCAAAAGCAGTGGCTAAGGAAAGTTCCAGGTTTATTTTCAGGTTGTTGATGGAATTTAAGTGTTGTTAACACTGAACACCTTAAAAGAAAAAAAATTGGACATGCCCTCTTCCTTTAATATTAAAGATCTGAGGAATATCTTAAATATTTGGAGAGTTTTTATTTGTTTTCTGATCTTGGCCTTTTGGATGCAATCATCACATCTTACTTTCTAGTTTGTCTTCGCCAATTAACAGATGTAGCAGTCTTTCTTTTTATAGTTTTTTGTATTTTTCTAATGTCAGCTGGAATACATTTATTCCCACAACAGCTAATATCAAGAGACTTGCCAACTTTTGTATTTTTACAGCAGTATTGTCATTCTGTGAGGTAAGCCTTTATTGCACTGCTCTCAGAGCTGCTTGTAATTTTGAAAGGGAAGGCCAATGTTGGAAGTAGCAAGGTGTGAAACGCATGGAAAACTAAAATGGGGAGAGTTCGAGGCAAGGTCTGTCAGAAGCAGGAGGATCCTGAAGTATCATCCTAAGGGTTCATTTGTTTTGGTTATTTTTTTTTTTTTCTTTGTTTTATATCAAATGTTTTCAAAGGTTCTATGGATTGAAATATCATTAGATGCTTAGTACTTAAAATGATGTTGGCTGCTGGCAACCAGCTTCTGCCAGGCCCCCGGTAATCTCAAGTGTCTGACAAACTAATGTCATATGAACAGTAGTTACTGTTGACATTTCTTGAGGCCAAGATGTTGGACCGTGTATGGATGCTCAGAGTAAGCAGTGCTATTCACAGAAACATGAATACAGGTGATTGTTAAGTTGTTCTGATATTTACTGGACAACTTACTTTTTTGATTGAGCTGTTTGTGAGTTTGAGTTTCTGTATCACTACAGGTGAAAACAGCCTTGCACACCTTCAAGTGAAATTGTTTCCAGCCTTGCTGGAGGCTGCCAGTGCCTTGATCTTGTGTCTCAGTTGATCAACATTGTTTCCCTTCTCTCCTCTTTTTTCAGAGTATATGCTTTGTAGAAAAGTGAGAGTTTGCAATTGGCAAGAAAGGATGTCTTTTTGATTTATAGGGGTTTGTTTTATAATATATCTAAGCTTCTAGCAGATCCTTGAGATGTTTTCTTGCTGGTTCAACTTTCAAGGCTGGAATAGAATGGTGGAAGGACAGGAATGTGTGGTATCTATAGATACAATTATGCTGAAGGTCTTTGCTTTCTCCCTTCATCCTACAGATCCTATTTGGTTCTTATTCTCTGTATAGAAATATTTTATCCTTTTGATTAAAGGAAAAACTGAGCTTATAAAATTTGGCTATTATACTTCTGTTTTTGGAATACTGCTTGAAACAGAGGCTTTTACAGTTCTGTATATTTGTATTTTTTCCTGCTTTTTATCATCAAAGAAGCTTGATAAATTTGGTACTTGTTTTGATGTCATTCTCAATATGATAGCAGAAGATCAAATCTGAGCATTTGGTCCCAGTATCAGGTTTTTAATACCTGTTATCATCATGACATAGCAACCTGATGCTGCCTGTGGTGTTGAATGTTCATCAAGGACCACGGCCAGGTTTATATTCCCTGACAGGCATCTTATTCCTGTACTGAGCCTTATCACAAGTACAGAATCTCACTTGTAATCTGAATGGTTCAGGGTTAGTATCCAGGCCAAAAATTCAGCTGTTACTGCAAAGTACCGAGAGCCGAGTGCAGCCAGACTTCTTGGGAGTGTTGTGGATGGAAAGCAGTCAAGTTGGAGGGATTATTATGTGCATGTGTTGCCATGCTCTGTAGACTGTGAACACCAGAAGATTTTCTGTGCCAGCTCTTTGATACCGAGACTTTATCTTTTTGCTTTAAGGCTTTGTGATAAGGTGTGGCTTTCTTTGCATGTTCAGTGTCTCTTGACACAAAGATCTGGGGCCTGACCTGAAAAACTGGAGCTAGATGTTATGATTTGAGTGCTACTGACATGTGAGGGACGTGCAGGCTATTTGATTCTAAGCTTTACTTTGGTCTATTTCTACTGAATTCTATCATTAAAACATAAACCTAAGCAAATCATGGCAAGATGGAGTTCATTAGTTTACAAAATGGAGTTGGAAACGTTGACAAATACATTTGTGGTGTCCCGGTATGATTTCTATATTTCTCTATTTGCAGAGCTTGTATAGTGCAGCCTCACCTAATCCAAAGCACAGCTTGACTCCTTCCTAGGACTAGTCCCTTCTATCATATCACTCCCTCCCCTTAAATCCCTTCAATCAACTTATAGTAAATTAGAAAACAGTTTTTATTACTTATTAGAGTTTTATAACAGAGGTCTGGCTTATCTTCCCTACCTTCTGTCACTGACAAACCTGGATCAACAACTGCCAGATACTTGTCCAAAAATATAGATTGAAGCATTGTGGACTTTGTGCTCTTGGTAACTTTACTCTGCAACTTTAACAATCCCAGGAGAAGTTTCAAAAAAAACCCAAATCATCCAAACAAATAGTGGAAATGATCCCAACACCACAATTCTAAATGTTACAGATCACTATAGCAACTCAAAAATACTCAATGTGTATGACTTGTCTTCTGTTGGTTGGTTGGTTGTTGTGTGGCAGTTGTTCATTTTTTTGTTTTAGCTGCAGAACTTGACAATATTATTCTGTAATGTAATAGTCACTGTGTAACTTCTGTGGCTGTGTTTTGTGGATTTTTCAGATCACTGCATAATGTTAAGCTGGTGTAGTCATTTGAAAAGCTTTAAAGGAAATAACTCAAGGATCAGGGACCATGTAAGTGCTAATAGGTTCCTGGGCCAGGGTCATCAGCCCAGAACCCTGCTACAAATACAGCATCACTGTGGTCTAGATGGGCTGTGACAACTGCTGCTCTTTCACTACGGACTTCTCTGCACCTTCCACTGAGAAATGAATTTCTGACAACTTCAGGTTCATTACAGGTTCCATCTTGTACCTACTTTGAGAGTCCCTTGAATGCCAGCCTGTGCACGTTTTCTCTTTCCTGATGACTTTCCCTTTGTCACAAATGGAGTCACATAAGCTGCAATCTTTCCAAGACGTTATTTGCAATGCAGACTCAAGAATTTCCTGTCTGATGCTACCCACACTGTTCTCTTCAGCCAAAGATGAAATAGTGTCTGCCCTGCTAAATCTAACTGGCCTGCAACATCTATAACATCTTTACAGTGGCTTGGTTTCCTCACACTTCTTGTAGTGCCTGTTTTTTCCGGCTGGTATAAACAATTCTTTGGTCAGGTATAGTACTTGTTAGCTTCATCTTATTTTTCTATGAACTTCAATGTGTTATGGGTTGTAAAGTGGGCAGTAGGATGGAATACCATGAGGTCTGCTCCTTCTCCAGATTAAAAACAATACCAACTAACCAAATTCAAAATCCCTTAATGTGCAAGAAGGTCAAACATGCGCTTTGTGAACTTGTTAAACACATTTATTGAGTTCTTGACAGTAACCAAACACAGTGAATGACCATTATAAACAAGAAAAAAGGCATTTGCTTTTACTTGGTCAGCTCCTGCTTTATCTGTAAAGAAAAGAGATCCCTTTCCACCATGGATTTACAGGTTTGAATTTGTCTCGGTAATGGATTAGCAGGGAAAATGGCAATTTTTAAACTGAGATGTGTTTCAACTGCTTTCTGTTTCTGAGTCCAGTTCCTATTAATGATGGACCATAAAGTGGAGTTAAAGTTATGCTAGCTGTAGGTGCACTCTCAATTGTTATTAACTTGCTTAAAATGGCTGCAAACAAATAAAGGAAAAAAAAAACCAAACCAAACCAAAAAAAACCCAAACCACAAATAATGCAGCCACAAATAGTAGAGGCTTATTATTTCAGAAAGGAAAAAATAAATCAAAGCAAGTTTACAAAATTAACTTGTTAAACACATTTATTGAGTTGTTAATAGTAACCAACACAACGTATGACCTGTTGTAAAACAAGAAACGGAAAATGGATCAGTTTTGATTTTTGGCAAGTCCTACTACAGATATGTGACAGAGGGAAATATTTAAATTTCCTTTATATTCTGCAGTGATATATTTACAATACTTATCTCTCCAAGTCTGTCCCTTTTTTTAATGAAATTAACAGAAAGATCATAACCTAGAAATAAGTTTCCTCTACAGTCTTCTTGTTCTGTCTTGTCAGTATCCATTAATGAAAGTGAAATAATGAGAGCTTTCGAAGGATTACTTGGCACACAGAACACAACTCCACTTTGATGCTGTATCGAGCCACCTTTTTTCTTTTCTTTTCTTTTTTTTTTCCAGTCTCTAGGGTCCTTTCTCCAGGAAAGTCAACCAGATTGTGTCCCATCTTGTACTGCTATCATG
>JANHGN010007132.1:150967-167345 GCA_024605025.1 Megaceryle maxima | reverse complement strand
GGGAGAGGGAAAAGAGGAAGAATTTCATATGTACAAAGGCTGAAAAGTCTTTCTTTGTGAAGCTAAATTAGTTCAGGAAAACTGTATCAAAATTGTAATCACATTTATTGTAATACTGTCTTTTTACTTTTTTTTTTTAATTACCACCGATCATATGAATGAATTTTTAGTTGAGTTTCCATCATGGCAGCTCTTTTCCTACAGCACGTTTGCACGTGCTGTCGCGAACCCAAAGAGTGAGGTTGGCTGCATTCTAGATTATGTCAATTCACAGTAGTAGCATTCCACTGAGGTTATGGGTTCTGCCTGCTCTGTCTTACTTGAGGAGCCATTCATTTACTGAAAGGAAAAAGAAACAGAACAAATACAGTTATGCTTTAATAAACTCCAAATTCAAAACTTGCTGGATTTAACACTGTATTAGACACTTAAACAAAATGTCTTGAAAAAGCCAGGGTTCACTTTCCTCCTTTTTCTGGGAAAGAATGAAGTCTGAATGACTGCTTCTTCAAAGTATTGCAACTCATTCATCAGCCTTGCTGCTGACACTGTGCTTTCTTTTCCACCCTGTAGTTAGTTGTATTCCTTCATAACCATAATATTATTGGTAAGAAGGCACTTTTACACCATTATTGCAGGTAATATAGCTGTTAATGTGTAAGCTAAAAGATGTGCAAGACACATTATAGCTTGGTTGTGAAGCCAGCTGTGGCAGCATTAAGACTCCACCAGCAGGTGACTGCATGGGTTTAATATCCACTGCATAATACAACACTTTCCAGTTCAGGTGTTTCCTATGGTGGTGCACCTCCAAAGTGAAATTTATTCTTTTGTTTGAGATCATCGCTCATTAAGATTAGCTCATACACCTTTTTCTTTCCCATGTGGGTAAAACAGAGCAAAATGCACTTTGTAAGGTGAGAAAACTTTAAAATGAGGCTAGAAAACTGAAGGCCTGTCTTATCTGCTTTAAAAAAAAATTAGATATCCCAGACTGTTGTCATGCATTTCCTGCATGTTTCTAGGCAAGGTTCCTCATCCATTTCAGACATGTAATGTTTGACTCATACTGCTAGTCCCCCAGATCTGGAGTTTCATCTGGTTTTATTTGCATGCTTTGTTATGCACTTGGGCTTCTCAAAGAAAAGAGCTCTGTGTAAGCATAGAAGGGTCTATTCCGGAGGTAGAACGTACCTCTATACTGTAGTTTCTGTGCTCTATTGTTTGGACAATCTTTTCCCTGTAAACTAAAGTTGATATTAGTTCGGATACATCGATTGTTGAGAGGCTGGACTGGTCTGAAATTGTCGCTCATGCTCAGAAATATCTGTGATGGCTGATTCTGGCTTAGCAGTCGTAAAGAATGCATCTATACAAAATACAAAACAAGGATTTTTAGTACTGGTCTTTCCTGTAAGTAAGCAACATACAATACTATTAAATAGACTACTTAAATGAAACTTCAACAGAATTTCAGTGATTTTAGTCAGAGGTGGGTTGAAAGTGTTAACTTAAGGTTCAAACCATTCCTTCTATAGTCCTCTGTTTCTGAGCCCCATTTTAAACTGAAGTAACTAGTTTTGTGTAGAGTAAATGAAGATGGTATGAGATGCCTTTGGCTGACTAGGAAAGAAATGGAATCCACAGTACTGGATGGCAGCAGCCGGTGCAGAGAAAATGAACCTGATGAATAACAAGAGCTGGTTTTTAAGTTTTGTAGGTATTAGTGTAGCTTCCAGTTGAGAAGGGACAGTTGTGGATGATAGTACTCAAGAACCAGGTATGGCCAGTCAGGATGGAAAGGATAACTGATAGTCAAGATGCTGAAGTCATAAAATTAATGGTGTTAAAAAGCAAAATCCTGTCTTGATTGACAGGTCTGTCTTGATACTGTCTGTGCTATGTCTTTAGTGTTCTTATGGTAGACTCTGGCCTTCTTTGGAGATGGTTTTAAGGATCACCAGAAAGGGAATTACTGAATCATCCAGGACTTTCAGTGTGCCCAGAAGTGGCTGGATGCAAACTACAAGCAGACAGCAATGGTTCTTTATGATGACTACATATCTGTGCTAAAACCATGTTGATTGGGCCAAGTGAACTAAAATCTTTCCAACTTTGAACTTCCCCCACCCCACCGTGTTCTCATTTTCTATACCATTTGCAAATTGGAAACCATCAAAATATTTTTGTTTAAAAATATAAAAGGAAAATATTTTCTAAGTCAGTGTACAATTTAAGAAGCTTGGTTGTTGCATTTAATGCTTAAATGAGGAAACCCAGTAGCTTGGTTTTACAGACTACAAATCTTCCAGACTACAGCTTCCAGGGAAAACTTCAGCTGTGCATTACTTTTTCAGTGTGAGTACACAATGTAATTAGTAAGTATTCCATGAAATCAATCTGCAGCAGTAATAATGGAGGATGCAACTAACCAGTAAAGCATGACAAGAAGTATCATGAGATAACCCATATGTACTAGCATAGACTCTAGAATTATTCTAATCACTTTGTACATTAATATTGTAACTAAACATGTTGCTTGTAGAAAAATGTTCAGATCTCCTGCTTGAGAAGTTCAGAATGTTTGAGCATGTTTGCCTGTGCTCAGCTTTCACACTCCCAAACTACCCATTTAGAAAAGAAACGAAGTGCTTTTTCTGCATCTAGACAAAATTGGACAGAAGGAATATCACAAAAATAAAGCATCTCTCAGGCTTTTTAAAGTCCTCTTATTTACAATGTTAATATGATTTTAAATCCCAAAGCAATAGTTAAGGTTGTTTTATCATTCCTCGTTTCATTTCTCAGGCCAGATTACTTCTGCTGCATGCCTGGGACAGGCAGATGGTGGTTCAAGTATTCCTTTGGGATTCTAGTATGCAAGAGAATAGGTTTTAGTTCAGCTCACAGCTCTGTATGCAACTCACTGATGGAGAAGACTCTGGTTGGCGTTAAATTTGTTGTTCTCTGATGTTAGGCCTTGGATTGTGAGTTGTACAGAAATGTTGTCATGATGACTTTTCCAGTGGTGTTTCCTCAACAGCATAATTTTGACTATGGAATTGTGTTTTATTTTGCATAACTTATCTTACTCCTTTCTAACAGGGGCTTCAATTTGTTAGTCTGATTTTTCTGAGGA
This sequence comes from Megaceryle maxima, assembly GCA_024605025.1. Lineage (NCBI taxonomy): Eukaryota > Metazoa > Chordata > Aves > Coraciiformes > Cerylidae > Megaceryle > Megaceryle maxima. Next base: position 164,206 of record JANHGN010007132.1, on the reverse strand, counting down.
TATTTCGATGTCTATCCTGTCACCTTATTCTATACCAGAAAGAACTAGCTGATTTTCTTTTTTCAAGAATGCCCCATATATTGGACCTCTGTCACTTTAATGTGCTATTGACATGTATTTAAATAGTCACAAATGTCACTCACAATTTGTCTGGTTTTTTTTCTAAGTATGTACTCTGTTATACTTGGTAACCTCAGTTATTTTTGTATGCCAGTGCTATGCTGTTTTTTAGAATCCCCATAGATATATTCACAGAATCATGGATTGATTTAGTTTGGAAGAGACTCCTGGAAACCATTTGGTTCAAACACTCACTGGAAGTAGGGCCCACTTCAAGGTGTGTGTGTGTGTCCATGTGTACAGATACTCAGGGAGCCAGAAATAGTTAATATTTTCATTTTGGAAAAAAATTCTTCCATGCTTTTGTGAAATGCATAAATTGCAGGCAGAGATCTCTACAGCAAAAGGTTGAACCTGATTTTGTATGAAAAATCTACACATATATATGTCTAAAATACTCTTTTGTAACTATACTACATTGAGTAATTTTTAAACTACTTTTACCTGCATCCTTGTTATGTAGACAGGTTTGTTCATTATTATCCAGCTTGCTGTTTCATAGCAGGGTGGAATTGTCATTGACCCATCATATGTAATGAAACTAGAGGTCTCTGGATAAAGTTCCTCAATATTAAGCCCCTGTAGTAAGTATGCATCATCTGGAGAACAAAGAAGAAAAACAATTGAGATAAAAGAATAGCTTCACCAAAAAAATCCCACCCTTTCTAAAAAAAAAATGGTTCTAGAACATCATTATCAGTTTTACCAAAATATCAAGGTGACATATGAATTTCACATTTCTGAATGCTCCAGCAGTTTGGACAAGAACAAGTTACGTGCATTCACTAATAGTGTTTGGGTCAAGTTCTACTTTAGATGCCCACACACAGCTTCTGTGAGTTTGGCACAAGTGTTCACAGTGGAACTCTGAATCACATTTAAGAACTGGACTTAAAAGCTTCTTGAAGTTGCAGTTATTGATTTAGATGCAGCAGTCTTTGGAGAATGTTGATTTACCGCATTTTGCAGTGATTAACAATTTTTTTGCTCAACAAAGCCTTGGGAAGGCTGAGAGAGTTAAAACTTAATTGCCCTTCTACCACAGGAGGAAGTTAAGGTTAATGCATGATAATAAAGCTGCTCAACGAGGCCTGCTAGCCTTTCATGTGTTCCATGGGGGCGGAAGCAGAGCAAGCTCACTCGGAATGCTAAAATCAGGCTGGAAAGGTATGCTGGAAAGAAGCTTATTGGGGGCCCTGCTTTTATTGTAACTCTCCCTGGGAATTAATGAGCTATCCCTCTGCAACACAATTCATTCTGTGGACATGTACAAAATATAATGAGATATGGTTATATCTTTTAAGACTCATCCTCTTCTATACTATCTGCACTACTTCCCCTGTGTAATGCTGGTCCTATAATATTTTTGGCAGTGCTGTCAAGACTGGAGCCCAGATTTTCCTGCCAAATCTTAGACTGTAGGAGTTCCTTAATAGGAAATAATCTGGAATATACACATTTTACTACTAATATGCTACTGCTACTGTGTATCTCTGGAGAAAGCTGGGCTCTTTGAGCCATATTGCAAAATCTCTATATTCTTTCACTTGTATGTAATGTATTCAAGATGGTTCGTTTGTAGAGTGAGTGATGAAGGGCAGGCAAGGAAAGCTGCATCTTTAGGCATTTCCCCTTTCAATACACATGACAAATGGGAACTGATTTTAATGGAAGACAAAGAAGATAATACAAATGGGAAGATAATACAAATGGAAAACACTGCCCACACTAATGAGAAATGTTTCAAGTGCATCTTTTAAGTCAATGTCAATAATCTAGATATTTCTGTTGGATTCTCTGATGTTTTTCATGTACTATTCATTGACTGTAAGTTTAAACATTTCTGGTGTTTGGGGTGTTTGTGGGTTTTTTGTTTGTGTTTGTTTGTTTTTGTTTTTAAAGATAAGCAGTTCCTTGACCATTGAGTTCCTTGAAAAGCTTGTAAATGGAACCAATGGAAGAAATATGAAATGTGTAAGACCTAAATAAGAGAGTAATTTAACTTGAATTTAACATATATTGTAGTTGAAGGATAAAACTTGAGCAAAATGCTTATCTCATACTATCTAATAGAAAAACGAAAACAAACCAACTTCAGACTACAGTCTTGGGCAACAGAAAATGAAAAAACATGGACAAAGCAAGTGTGACTTATTTGATTTTGACACAGTGCAGTCAGAATGCTATAGACTTTCAGAGTAGAAATATTAGTGGTCATGGCATCAATTAGCGTCAAGGTGAAAGTGTAACATTTATACCCCATTGACCAGTGCCTCGCAGTTATTTTATATTTTATATGTTTGTTATTTTACAAAATATAATCTTGGCATGTCCTTTCAAGTCTGTCAGAAGTACAACATTCTGCCATGTTCTTGGACTTTGAGCCAGGGTAATTGCTTTTAGCTGGATCCTCAAGTAGAGGGGAAAGTACTATTAGTGTCTTGTAGGTGGCTGACTATCATGTTATTTTAACGTCCTCAGCCTTCACTGGCCCATGGCCTGGGATACAGAGTCTTTCTAACCCCAAAATTCTCCAGACAGAAGTGTAAAACTACTGGAGTCAAAATGATGTTAAATTTTAACAGTTAACACACCTGTGTTCTATTCATTAAAAACATTTGCTGTGGTAATTTTGCTAAAATTACACAAGAAGAGAATTAATGCATTTCTTCAAGCCAGTGCCTGCTTTCAGTGAGTCATCACACATTTATCCCTTCCCACATGAACAACCTGTTTATTATTTATGAACCATGGAGAGTGGTGTGTTAGCTCCAAATGGCACAGAGTCTGTCAGAATAGATAGTTTCAAATTCTAAGGCCCAGATCTGCTTTCTTGCATCCACTTGGACTAAAACGATTGAAACAAGGTAGAATTTGCCCTGGAATATAGATGCTGGATATATATTTGGAAATATATTTGCTGGAATATAGATGAGGGATAGCGATGAGAGAGATTTTGTGTGTGTCTCATTCTAGTTGACTAATTTGTGTTCAGAAAGGTGCATAGATTATTAATGATAGGACTAATTAGCAAATGGAAGATACAGAAACAGATTTAGTGCTGGCATTAGTGCAGGTAATCATGGGGATTTTTGGAACTGCCTCACATTGCTTTAATAGAGAATGTAATACATTATTTTGATACAGGCCTCTAACTTTTGTCTGTGAATTTACAGTGTGTAGTCATTCTCAGACCATAACAAAGGGATGCAATATGGCCTGTACAGTGTGGGGCATGGCACTCCTGCTCCTTCAGGCAAGCTCAACATATGCCAGTACTCAAGATGAAGAGAGAGGATTTCCTTAACCTTACTGAGCTTTGGATCAACTGCTTAGGTTATCCTGTTTGCTTAGTGAGGTCCTAAAAAACATGTGGCTGTTTCCCCCACCAGCACCTAGCAGTAAAGTGGGTCCAAACTTTGGTCATTGCCTCTGTCTTCACTTAGAATATGTTTAAGGAGAGACAGTGAATTACGCTGTCAACATCTATCAGCTGTGATTGATGGGAAATTGGAGGAAAATATCACTTCATGAGAAGAGTAAGATAGGAGTGAATGAAATAATGAAATAAAAAGAATTTGGTGAAGTAAAAGCAGTATATATTCATGCCTGTATGAGTTATATTCCTGTGGGAAGTCAGATGACTCCCTGAAAATGACCCGAGCAAAGACTGCAGAATAAGCATTAGCTTATCAACTTTTCTTCCCGTGAACAGCTCTGTTGCTTCCCTTCCTCCACATCTTGATAAAGGTTTCCCATTCTGGAACTGAAAGTGAACCGGTGCATTTGCACCGATATCAGACTGCAATATTTGTCTTACACTTGCAATAAATATGTAGTTCAAAATGGTCAAAATCACCATGTGTGAGCCCAGTAATAAACTTCATTCAGTAAATGCCTTCAGCCTTTACTAGATTCTCAGATCCATTCCTATCTACAACCCACATTTTGCTGATTCGCTTGTGCCTTAGGGTGATTGCTGAACTCATGAACTCATCTCTATACAAATTAGATTTCATATTCATTTACATAAAGGCTTTGACTCTGAAAATTTTCTTAGCAAATGATGGAAGTTCTCTTCTTTTATCCCTAGATTTGCAAAAGATATGTGAGGTCTGTTTTCACAGAGAATTCTATGTGTATTCTCTTCAAAACAACAGTATTTATAGGGCATATAGTATTTACTAAATGCAGGAAGGTCCAATTGGTCTAAGTTCGTAGGATAATTCAAAAAGGGAAAGTACAGCTCTAGTTACATTAGTTTTACAGGGTAAAGAATATAGAGATCCTCAACTTTTTAACCCTGAAATGGTTTTCCCATTTATGAGCCTTCATGAGTCACTTAGACCCAGGCTGACCGAGACTCATTTTGAATATCTGAGGTTAGTCCCCTGGGGCTGGGTTTGAGCCTACTGAGCTTTTACTGCTTGTGACAGGAGCTGCAAGAGCTTAGTCCTTCAGAAAATGCACTGAAACATGAACCCTGAGAAATTAATGGTCTCTTATTTCTAGAAACCTGAATTTTAGGCTTTTTCAGGATAATATCTTAAGATTGGAACACTATACTCACTTGTGCATTATCTGTAAAATAGCTAAAGATTTAATTTGAGGAAACACAGAGCCTTACAGCTCTTCTGCCTAGCTGAACCTGTGGCACTATTTTGGTGGAGAATGACAAGCCCAAATTTTCATATGGGTTTTTTAGAAGCTAAAATGTGACTTTTTTCCAATGTTAATCCAAACACTGGGTGAAAGCTAACGTAGCATAACTAAACTGAAAGAAAGCTAACTTACCCCCCAAATGTCATATTTAGAGGAATATTAAAGCAGTTTTTCTTTAGGGATTGAAAGAACACTTGTTTCAAATAGTTCACAGTAGGTTCTTTGGGCTGTGATAACGGAATAAAATAAGCATTTAAAATCTGCTTAAAAATTCCTCAGGGTCCACTTTCCTTCACTGTAGCCATTAATATCCAAGAGTAGAAATTTCCCTTTTAATGCAGTTTGCCCATAGAAATTTAATGCGGCAGCATAGATAGCTCTTAATTTTGTTACTGTTCTTTAAAAACAGTGCCTTAGTTATATTGCTAACTGTCCTGACTCTGAACCTATGCTCCACTTATCGTGCACTCCATGCTCCTATTGAGCATACTGGGACTGGTCATTTTCTCAGCAGCCTACTGAATATTGACTTCAGGTGTAGACCCCTAAAGCACAAGCTAAAAACCTCCCAGAATAGAAATCCTTGTAATATAAGGGGTAAAATTAGTTTTCAGCAATGATGCTATAATCCATCTCACAAGACAAGTGCAAAATTACTTTCAATAACAATTTCACATTCCAAATTTACACGAAAAAATTCCCAGTCAATATTTGTTACTAGAGTAAGGAACCCCATGTCCTGTGGAATGTTATGTGCATTTTATCTACCAAGGATTCCATTTTAATAGATAAACTTGTTAGTGATAATAGTGGTTAAAAATTAAGAGTTCTGTTAATCATTGATTTTGCAGCCTATGTTAGGTGTTCATCTTCATGTGAAATTTTCCTTAGTAAACCCAAATTAGGTGTGAACAGAATTGCATTTTCCTTCTAAAGAGGCAAAACAACCAGTGAAGGGTTGTAGGATGCTGACAGCTCCAAAGAGGAGGCGTGACCCCTGACAAGCACAACATACAAAGTATTTTGTACTGGGAAGCTATGTTTGCCTGCTGGTGTGGGTGATAGTTGGGTGCTTGCACGGAAAGATGCTGATGGTGCCTTCCTGCCCTGTGGAGCTGTATATCCCTAATCATGGCCTCTCTGAGCCACCATGAGTTGTCCAATCTTTGGTTTGCTGGGCAGCCATTGTAGCATGTGGGGCCACAAGTAAAAAAAAGGCTGTGATGCTCACATAAATGCATGGGATATAACCGCTGTGACAGGCAAAATGAGGCAGGCGTCCTCCCTTCCTCAGCGTGTGAGACCTGACAGGTCTACGTGTGCATGTTTTAAAAAGTGGCTTCTTCAGAGGTACAGTCAGATCTTCTGTCTCATTCACAGAGAGAAGCCAGGAATATATAATCTGGGGGTGAAAGAGCCTGGAAAAGCACATACAGTCTTAATGATCATTTCTCCTCTCCAGGATGCTGCAGCAGCACCGGCAGGCAGGAGGATGCTACACTACAGTATTGCTGTGTTTTTGCAAGGAATTAAGACAGGCAGTTTAAAAACTGTGCTAATCATCTGCTGCTTCCATGCAGAGATGATGACATTTCAAATTGATACAATAATCTCGAAAAAGTGTTCTGAGGGGAACTCTCTGTTGCCTTCCTTTCTATGGGTATCATGGAGAATAGCGTTTTATCATAATAAAGGCCTCTTATTTGGACCAAAGATGTGACCAGATTTGTTAACGCTAAGGTAAAATTAGCAAAATATTAGTGGGAAGAAATGTTTGTCTTGTAGGAGAGGATAAGAAACTCACTACTTCAGAATGGGATTGGATGAGCTTTGCTGTTCAAATTCTGTATTATATGGAAAGACTCAGAATCTTTCTAGTGCTCTCTTGGTCAGGAATCAGTGGGTAAAATTCTGTGCTTCACTTTATCTTGGTCACAAATTTACGCTTTTTGCAATCCTGGCTTTGCAGGGAGGGGGACACAATGGAGTCCATGGAAGGAAATCAAACTGTGTGCTCAGGGTGATGTATAAAAATCTCTACAAGCCATTTCATCACAAACCTAAAGTTCAGTTACTTCTGTTGAAGTTAAATAGACACTGGAGATCTCTGGAGCTTCAGATGCAAAGTTTTGCTTTTGTAAAGTATATAGTACAATATATTTAACTTACAGAGAGGTAAACTGCGGCAAACCCTAGTAGAACTGTGCACCAAATCCTGGAATCCTGACAACCACTCTCATTCCAGTTATAAACAACTGGCTCACAGTTTTCATATAAAGAAAAGCAATATTGATCAAGTTAGTGAAAAATATTAAGTCATTGTTTCACGAATAACAAATGAAGGTTGAGTTTTACAATTTTTTTTTTTTCAGTTTGCTGTGTACTTTCTGGAAGTTATTCTGGTATCATTTAACTTATTTTATTAACTTAATGGCTGCTTAGAATTCAAATGAATATTAGACAAGGGGAAGAAGGTTTTCAGGAGAAAAGGTTTAATTTGTTCAATTGAGATATATGTATTTTTCATGACTTTCTCTAAACTAGCTTAATTTTCACTGACATTTAAGCTCTAGTTTTTCACAAGTTCAATATACTAATATGGAATTAGTGAGCTTTATCATCTACAGGCTTCCCAAATATGAATACAACAAATATCCATGCTATGTTAATGACCTCTTTATACACCCATTAAATGCAGCAATAGTTGAAGAGAAATGTCATAACTTTTCTGTACAAAAGGAAAGCATTAATGAATACTAAATCCACAGTTAATGATGCAGAATCTTGACATAACTTGATTTGATATAATCCAGGCTGTTCTGCTTGTTATTTTTATTGTGAACAGTAGGCAATTTCTCCCAAGTATTCTGTGTGAATACAGTATAAGTTTTTAAGTATAATTTTATTTATTTATTGCATGTTCAACCATAAAACGTATTTTGAAGTTCAAAATTCATTTGATGAACTGATGACCTTACTAGATTTTTTTCAGGGTCCCAAGTTTATTATGCAGACTTGCTGCCAATGCAAACTTTGTAGTTTTTGCCCATAATGAAGTGCCTTTTGTTTCAGTGGATTGCTAAAACACATTACTGGATACTAAAAGCATACAGCTGTTAGCCATAGTAAATTAAAAGAAACTTACTTTTATACGTTATTCTCGTTATGGTGTCTCTGTTAAGCATACGATTTAGAAATGGATTTGATGATTCAGATACCTACGGGAGGGAAAAATGTGCAATGTCAAAATCTTTTCACAAACATTCCCTTTCTGGCTATGTAGCTGTTCTATCTGTGTACACATTCTCTCTCTCCTGCCGCTCCTCCAAATTGTTTCTACCCTTTTTTCACTGTTGTGGGAAAAGGAAATAATTATTTAGACATTTTTCTAACAAAAGTTGTTAGAAAGTTGGTATCTAAAAATAAATCCGAAGAAAAAGGGATGGGAGAATAGAATGAGTGGAAGTTAATGTCTGAATACAAGTGTGAGTACAGGTTTCTTCTCCAACAGCTTTGATGGCATTTGCAGGAGGTTAGTATAATTAGGCAGGATTTTCTTGTAGTATGCTGTTTTTCTATTTATTGAGCAATATACTTTCCTTGCAGCAGACTATTTAAATTGCAGATAAAATTTGTCTTCCCTTTGTTTTCCACATAGGTACGAAAGGCCTAAACTTCATCCATGTACAGTCACAAAACTGTGTACAGTTCTGTATACACGCACATAAATTGTTCAGCCTACATTAACGTAAGCATAAGCTGCAGAGGTTTTAGAGGAAAAATGATAGAGGGCTTAGAGGCATTGATGTCTTGTGGGGGTTTTGGGGGTGGGGTGTATGTATTTTATCAACACCATCATTGTTGATTATTAACAATAACGAGAGATTTTATGACACTGCAAATGGCTAAATTACTGGCTACCAAGAAAATCAATGTCACTTTTTTTTTAATGGAGACATTTTATTAACTTCACGGCTAACCTTCTAATATCCTACTTGTCTTTCAAATATTTGGCGAGGTGGGTTTTTCTGTCAGGCAGTGGATGCTGCTGTTGTACATCAGCATTTATCCAGAATGAAATAAATTTATTTTAACAGAAAGCGTCACAAAAAGTTTAATTAGGATTAGGGAAAATAAATGGGCTATTTGACAAACTGTAATCTATCTCTGACAGGTAGCCATCAGGAAAATTCAATTCAGGGTATATTTTGTGGAAATTCAGACAGTTTCTTCTCCACTTAGTTCTTCTAACTACTTTGGACATTTAAAATAGAACACATCTTTTCATGCCAGTGAGAGGCCTTGAGAAAAATGTTATGAGGCATATACTAAATTTTGTTGCTCATTACAAGAGGTGTGCAACTCAGCAAGTATGTGAGCGATGCATTATTTAGAAAAAAATTGGCATGCTGGGCATTTTGAAGGCTTGTTTCAATTTTATACTTCTGTGCAAATTCAAGTCAGATTGTTGGGTCATAATACAATAAATTTTGGATGAAAAATATGCTTTTTTTTAGACTGATAAAACAGATAATGGCAAAATGTGAACAACATTTGGGGAGGGAATGCCTTCTTTATATAAAATGAAAGAAAATGTTTCTTCAGTGTAATTAGGGAGGTTTTAGTAAACTTTGAAGCTTTGATTCAGTGCTAGAGCACTGTAATTTATAGACCTAACTATCCATATAGGATGAAATAGGATGGAGACTAAACTATGACAAAAAAATCATGTCTTCCGAGCTGTGAAATAGAAGACGTTAAGCATTTATACTTTTAATGATCTTTCCGTTTTCATAGTTCAAGATTTAAGTAACAGTGTGAGAAAAATAATTCTGTTGACTTTGGAACATCAGTAATGTTACCAAAGAACATCCACTCCCTCTATTCCAGGTCCTCAGCTTCTTAGGAGAGATGTACTTTTAATTGAATGAATGACACTTCATGAAGAAATACCCAATTTCAGAAATTAGAACCTTTTGTTACAACCATTAAAGTGTTATGAGTGTTGTTTATAGGGATTTTTTTTTTTTTAAACTCACTCCCTTCATCCTTTTTAATTTTCCTTGTATTACATTGTAAATGCTTTGGAGTAGAGATTGTGTGTTCAGTTCCTAAGATAATGCTGTCTTTGGATTCCAGATTCGAGCCTCTGGGTATTGCTATAGTAGAATGAGGAGTCCTATTCCTAGATTTATAGCTCATGGGAAAAAATTTCCATTGTCTATATGTTAGGTATTAATAATACTGAATACTTACTTTCATAAATATGGAAACTACCACCAACCCATTAGGACTCTTTGCAGCTTCCGTGACATTTGTGTACAGCTCATGGTTATAGTGGATTAGTTGAACCTAGGAAAGAGGGAAGGGAAAGATTACAATTAAACAGTAGCAAATCATACCATACGCTGTTTGCAAATACTCTCAATGGACCAATTGGTTTGTATTAGGATCCCATCTATGCTTAGGATATTTTGTAACTGCAATTTTTCAGGCATTTGCAGCACGCATGACTTTAATAATTTCAGTCACCATCTGGCTCCAACTGGCACAGCACCAGCATGTTTTCTTCTAAATTGCCACTAAGTGAATTTACCCACATCAAGTTATGAATTGCACTGCAGGGGTTGACATCATTTCCCTGTTGCAACAGCACTTGCCATGGGCATCGAGTAATCTGTACTTTTCAGCCTCAAGCCAAGCACACAGGAGTCAGGGGTTGAAATATTTGAAGAAACATATGGGATACGGGTTTGGAACTGTTTAAAGCAGCATTTGCAGAATTCAAAATACTAATATTCGTTGGCCCCAGATTTTACAAACTCGGTTACAAAAGCTCCTAGGGCTAGGCATTTACTGTATGGTTGTTAACCAGGCTCACCTGAGCTCCTACAGATTTTCTTCTGCTTTTTAGTTTTGTGACTGGCTGGAACTTTTAAATTACGAAGGCACAATTCATCGCCCTCCCTGAATATGTGAATGTGTCTTACCCAGAGCAATGGTATTTGATTTGTCTGGGATCACTGGATGCTGTGACATTTCATATTGCAATTTGTAGCCAAACTAAAAAGTTTTTTACTAAAAGTAATTTTTTTTTTTTTTTTTAAGATGAACTAATGTACAAGGCAGTTAAGTACTTCTAAGAACCTGAAAGGCTAGTTAGCTTTATTTAGCCTGGAAATATTTATTTAAGTTTTCAGATGTCAATTAGAAAATTAAGGTCATTGTCCCAGTGTTTTCAGAATTGCATCAGCCTGATGTTTGTATTTAAAAATCAGGTGTGTCCTCCAGGTGATGGCATAAACCTAAAGGCTGGCCACTGAAATTTCTGGACTTAAATACTGTGAACAAGATGAGTATTAATGTGATTTATGTCTGGTAGGGTTTTATTAACTATAAATGGCCAAAGACTAATAATGCCAGTAAAGAATTTTCATTTTATTGTGCATCCCATATTTATAACCAGGAAAAAATAACTACCTCAAGAAACACTGAAAGGGGATTTAGTGCCTGCACTGGTGACTTTGGCTTTCAGATGAATGCAATGTCTGGTGCTTCAGTAGTGAAATACAACTGTAAGGATTTCTCTGCAAGAATGACCTCCGTGTGTGATCTGCAGCGCATAATCATTACAAAGCCCAAGCCCTGCTTTGCTATTCAAATATCTGTGGCCACCGACAGGAGTACTGGCAGTGATCTGAGTCATAACAGCATCCCAGTTAATGTGTAACCTACACCACTATAAGATTCAGGCTATGATAGGTTGAGAAATAAATGATCTGTCCAAACACTGGGCATGTTCAGACGGTTTTGTTTTGTACACTTTGCCCTGACTGCAAAATGTATTCTTCTTATTAGGAAATTATGAGCTTTCCTAATATAAAAATCCACCAAGCATTGTCCTCCCTCATCCCCCAGATCCCTTAGTGATGCCTTTTTAGTGCTTGGACATTGATATAAAAAGGGGTAGTGGCAATTCTGAAAGGAAAGATAACGTTTGCATTAGTAAGATTAGGAGCTTTATCATTTACAGGTAACAAAAAAAAAAAAAAAAAGGTCAGGGTCCAAATTACTCCCTCAATGTGTTAATTTCAGTTACTTTTGCCCTCTCTGCATTGGGAACTATCGGTTGACCTTTTTACAATTCACACAGTAGGCATTTTTTAAGGCAAGTAAACAAACCAAACCAGAACGAAAAAGTAAAAATGTCGAAGTAGCCAATGAAGTCATCTACTACAGTCTGACAGCTAGGAAGCAGGATGAATGCAGGCTGTTTTCTAAAGGTCTTGTAAAGAATTAATGAGAGCATTTACTCTGCAGCACATACAGGTTATAAACTCATTAGTCATTACTTTGTGGTACTACTGAACTTTGATAACATCGTGGTTCTGGTGTCTGTGTGCTCACTGAAGTTTTTAGATTTAGTAGCATATTTTTCTTTTAATGTATAACTATTCACTCTGGCAAGCAAACTAACTTCTGAAGTAGCACGGAAATAAGTCTTGAAATCTGCTTTAGACTCGAATTCCTTTTGAACAAAATCTCAGAATAACTATGTATTAAGTTAACTTTATTTAACAGATCAAAATGTCTTGTGCAGGAACAAGTATAGACAAATTCTCCTTCTGCTCATGGAAGCCCTGAGCCAATGTCAAGCTCTTATTTTTACTGATAAGACTTGTGGAGATAAAACTTCTGAGGCATATATGACCACATACAGGTTATCTGTCCCAGACGCGCTTCAGGAAGCTCACTGTCCAGTGAAGTTCTAGTCTTGCATAACACATTATATTGCAATGTGTGGTATGGGCCTCAGCAGATAAGTGTCCTGGCTCTGCTGGAGACCTCTCTCCATGTCAGGAAGAGGCACAATTCGCTCTGTGCAGAACTCGCACCCCTCAGGCTGTAAACAGTCAAGAGGTGGGAATTTGTGGGAATGAGTTAACAGACTTGAACTGATTAGAAATTAGAATAGTTCTTTCTTTTGCTGATCTAGAAATGATCTCTCTGCCCCCCTATCTTCACAATATAAGTATCTCTCTGAGAACTTTGGCATACTTTACCAGTGCTTTCAAGTGGATTTCATTTGAAGTTTCTCATTCCTTTGGGTTTGTATGCCTCTGCCTCATTCCATCCCTCCTTATCACATCTCAGTTTGGTAATGAGCCGTTTTGGAGAGTATGCTATATATAGTCTATGTATAGTCTGAAAAGATCCCCTTGCCTTGCTCTGCATTATTGTTTCTCAAAGATCCCAGTGCTGAATGAAGATGGACTTTTTTTTCTTCTGACACCTGTCACTGTCTCTGTGTTAGAGCTGTATCTTTCCTCCCTGTACCCAAATTAAGTTAAAGCTGTTTCCATGGCACCACAGTTAAATTCATTAGGTTTTTCTATTAAAAAGAAAAAAAAAAAAAAAAAAGAAAATTGACCAAGTAAGGAAACAACATTTTCACAG